>JBBPDE010207381.1:0-15119 GCA_037974605.1 Nannopetersius ansorgii
GTAAAGACCAACCAAAAGCTTGCCATTAAACATGCAAATGGTCCAGAAATAAACAGTCTTTACTTTCAAATTAAGTTAATGTTACATGACATATAATGGGTCATTTTAGACCATATCTATTGGTCGTTTCATGAAATTATGACACATTGTAAACTGCAAAATGGAGACATTATTTCCACAGTTACAATATGATTAACATTTGTCCATTTTTTTTTGTTATTCTTGCTGTCAAAAAGAAAATATGTAAAGACTGCACTGGGCATGGGCAATATGGCAAAATACATTATTGCTCACGATCATTTACACTTTTTGACTGTAAGGGAACTGTTCTTAGACACTTATTGAGCTCAGTCCTATTAAGTATAAATTATAACAATAAATCAATTCCCAGCTCTGCATTGCACAAAATAACTTCATCAAACTCAAATCATAACAAAATATTTCCTGGCCTCAGCCTCATGAATATGAATTTTGAATGTCATTCTTGTGGAAAGCTTATACAATTTTTTTTTTATCACTGCAGCTTTTTAAAAATTAAACTTGATTTATAGTCCTTATAGTTCCGTTGGTTGATCCTGCTCATTTTGAAGCTGTTGGCTCCATGTCTTCTCCTTATCCATACTTATCCATTCCCTTCCCAACCCGCTTCCCCTGAACACCCATTGCTTTTGGAATGCGTATGCTAATCATCCCCAGACTTGACTTCAGGGCATGAAAGATTAAGCTTCCCCAGGCAGGCGTGTCTGCATGTGGGCGCGTGGCTACTAACAATCTGCTCGACGGTCTGAAGTGGATCAAGCCTGAACTAGCAGCTGGGCTTTGTCGGGATGAAAAACTTGTTACACATGTCACAGACGTATTAATAAGACACAGTGTAATGTCTGTCGGGTGTACTTTACACTGTGTACATATCAGCCTCACAGATTTGGCAGACAGATATCAGCCTCACAGACTTCTGGGTGTCTTGCTGTGTGGAGAATTCTTAGAGTGAGTGTGAAGATACAATTTACCCACCTCTGCTAATAATGTGAAGTTAAAAGTGAATACATGGCTTCTGTCAGTGAAGTGAACTTCTGTCAGTGTTCTAAGAGCAATGACTTTTTTGGTACATTTCACCATATTATATAGTAATAATAATAATAATAATAATAATAATAATAATAATAATAATAATAATACATTTATTTTATATAGCGCCTTTCCAGAGCTCAAGGACGCTGCACAATAAACAGTCAGGGAACAAAACATACATAAATAAACAGGCATTTGCCTGGACAGAAAACATTTGGTTGCTGTTATGTTGAAACAAAGAAAAAGGAACAATGCCAACCCCTATTTGTTTACTGGTAAATTACTTAGCAGTAAGTTTAGTGTGTATAGTATTTAGAACGCAACATTTTGTGCAAAGTGTATTGTTTTTAAATTTTTTTTTTTAGATTTTATTTCTGTGTCTGATTCTGAAATGGGACCCTACACAAGCCAGTAATGTCTCATCACATGCTGTGGGCCTTAGCTTTTGCATCATGAGGTGTTTTAGAGGAAATCATACTTAACTGTACTGCTTATTTGAAACATGCCATGATATACAAACTAACAATTATTCCAATGTTTGGATTGAGTAATTATTAGTAATATGTTTCAGGTTTAACACCTAAAACACAGACAAATAAAGAGGCAGGACACCAAGAGTTTGAGTGAAATCAGCTTGCAAGCGAGAGCGAGCAGAGAGTGTCTCAGTTACAATCTCCTACTCACTCTGAGTTTCTCTGTCGCTCCCTTGCTCCTTTTATTCATTCTTCAGGATTATACACACCTGCAAGTTATTCATCACATTATATGATAAAATGCAAGATATATGATTAAAATGCAATTTATATAGTGTAGATCACAAAGTAAACAGTTTTTTTTTACTTTTCTAGTATTTTAAGGATTTGAGAAGCATGTAAACAACATGTTAACATTCTAAATTATTGAATATAAAATATTATAAAATACGTTTTTAAAAACCATTCATGGATTTCTTTGCTTCTAGGAGTGCAGTCTCACTCACTTGCTACAGTGCAGCGCTCTCATTCAAATACAGCTTTTAAACAAGTTCCATTGACAAGTTCCAATAAATGTTCCATGAACTTTATTTTTACCTCGAGTCTGAAGTGCCATTTAGATAAGGTAGTGTTTCTTGTCCTGCCCATCTGAGGTATGTCTTTTATGTGAGGTATGGCTGTTTTTGTGATACCTAAAGATACGCATTCTGACCTACTACTACTTATTTGAGGACTGCGGCTCTGCACATGACGAGCATACAGAATTCACTTTGGTATTTCATCCACAACCACTGCAACACTGATTCCAAACTTTTGAAATGTAATGCCAAATATTAGTGCACACACTCTTATTTATCTTATTAGCGGGGCTCTGTAATGGATGTGTGTGGGACGTGGGTAAAATAAATATAAATATGTCCAAACATGTCATCTGTGTTTTCAGTGTATTCATTGATTTGGAAAGGAGTAGATTTTGCTGGCAGTAAATTATAATACTTTATCAGTGACGTCCAATTTTCGTGTCAACGTGAGCAATGCAGCCTGTCAGAAGTTCAGCCAAGAAATACCTAGCTAGCTTGTAAGCTAGCAAACAGCTGTCTTGTGGAAATGGCACACAGAGGTACATTTCTGTTATGTGTAAATATCCTGATCATTTAGTAGGAATTATAGATGTGGTAGAGGATGATGACAACCTCATTCCACTTTTCCTAGATCCATAAGACAGTGTATATAATTGGTTAAAACCTGTGGCAGCTAAAGACGTATTTTAAGATTTTAAGCTTTTTGTTTATGGCTAATAAGACCCCTGCAATCAGAAGTTTGTGGGTTCAAAACCGAGGACTGCTACTAGCAAGCACCTCTGAGGTACCCTTGAGCAAGTCCACACACTGCTCCCCGGCTGCTGTGTTCCTGGCTGCCCGCTTCTTCACTTGGTGAAGGGGTTAAATACAGAGGAAGAATTTCACACTGTGGTTTGTTCATGTATGACAAAGTATAGGACACTTTACTCCTTACAACTGATATTTTCTGAAATGTTTAGAATTTTAAGGTATCAAAAAACACGTCTGTGTCCAAAAAATGTGCACTGTGTTACTGCAAAAATACAAATAATACCACCATTATCTTATTTCAGTGTCATTAGGCAGTTGGTATATGTGCATTTTTGAAAAAAGTATTCTTTGGATCCAGTTTATCAGAAGTATCCTTCAGGATACTGATGTATTAATGTTTTTCAATCGTGCAAGTCAAGACCAAGAAAGGGATGTGAAGTTGGAGAAAGGAGGGGTCTGGCTAAGACTTGTTGGAGGAGGTGCAAGAGAGCGAGTGCTAAAACAAGTACAGAGAGATATACATGTATATATGAGGGGAAGAGAACAGTAGAGAGAGAGGGATGGCAGAAAATTTTTTTCTTCCTTGACAACCCAAATTCACTCTGTCTTCACCTTTCTGCTGCCTCCCTGCACAAATCTGCATTCACATTCATCATCTTGACTGAAAGGTTCCTCATCATGCAATCACCCAGCTGGTGGCTGCTGTGTCTTGTCTGCACTGGACTTTATCTCGGCCCTGGACAGGGCGCTAATTATCCGGGCTATTGGCATCAGTTTAGAAACTGCTATAGACCACCCTGTTTCCAAGTGTATAACAGGTTCAGCATGGGATACCTGAGACCAGGTAAGTGTTTTGTGCAACTTTTTCTGTAAGTACTTGAATGCAGTCTTATTAAAAAGCTGCTACCGAGGGTTCTTTTGAGTTCTTTGGTTGTTTTGAAGAATGAGATGTGAGAGTGTGAAGTGCCTTTTTAAAGAAATGATCTAAATCTATGGTTCTCAGGCATTCTTCACAATCACTTGACGACTGGCTGGTCGTTTTCAAACATGCACCAAATCACAGCTAAGCAGTTACAGACGGCGTTTGATATGCCATGTTTGCTCGTGTGTGTGGTTCTAATCTAATGAATGTGTTTGGCAGATAGCCCAGTTGTTTGGTCTTCACGCTGGCAGCATGCTGCTCCACTAAGAGACACAAGTGCAGTTTTATCATTCACTCCCTCCTGTACCACCCAGATAGACCTGCCACTCTAGTCTTTACCACAGTGATACTGTTCTGCATTTCCCTCGTGATATTCGGGGAGGATGGAGGCTTTATCTGTGTAGAGGTTGCATCAAGTGCTGGCCCTTTTTTAACTTTGCCAAGTATACTTCAGTGCGGGATATTGCGGTGAGTAAAGTGAGATGGAAGGCAGAAAACACACGCTCAGTTCAGAATGTCTCCTGTTTTACTCCACACAGTGTGTATTTTGGCTTGTGAGCTTGGGATGATCAAGTGTTGCTTTAAATCCATTTTGTTTTTGGTGAAGAGTGTGCAGCACTCTGGGCTCCACTGGGGAAAGGAATAGGCTCAATTACTTTTCCTTGAAAGTCCACCCAACATTGCAAAAACAAGAGCCAGTGCATCAACCATGTATTATTAATTGTTGCTCAACGTTCATTAGAAAAGTGGAAACAGCAGTTAGATGATTTTTCCTGGATTCTCCTGTTTCAGTGAGAAGTCGCTGTCAATGATGTTGACTGGAAAGTCCTATTTTGTCTCGTCATAATGTTTACAACTGAAGAAAGCAACGATTCATTGGATTTCTCAACAAAAAGAAATCTCACAGACACAGACGGCGGTTCACATCACTCCTCTAGTACACTCTCCATGGGGTTTTCTCTGGTTTGTTGTTTGACATTTAAAGTAACAGTTAAGCCAGAAATTACATTTAGACAGTTTTCTCTCAAAAACTTTCAATTGGCCAGGGTAGGTTGGTGACTCAAGTTTAATTCTTTAGTTTTGCTTTGAGATTTTATTTGTTCAATACACTATATTGATCCCAGAGGTGATGATCCATTCACCCAAGTGAAGCAGTATGTGGTGGAACCTCAGTGGTGCCGCTGGCATTCCTGGGATTTGATTGCTGTTGCAATTCTCTCACCACCCAGCCACCAGCTAACCACCAGGCCACCAACAAACTCATCACCTCAAACCAGTTTTACTCAAATAGACTTGCTTATTTTGACACTGTAAGACACACTGTTATCTGTAAATATGGATTAAAGTACATAGAAAATGCAGACTTCAAGCTATCTACTACTACTGTGTTGATATACAGTATGATTTTGTTCATTATGTATGTTTTCTGTCAGAACTACTGCTTTAAACCATCATCACATATTTTTAATCACACAGCAACATTCAGTTTGTTTGGATTGTTTGTCCATTTCAGTAAATTGACAGTGGCCCACTTTGATTGTTTAGTTCGTGTAGTTCATGGGTTCAGTTTGGATTTGATGGCGGAGAAACCGAGAGCAGAAGCGAGAGAGAGTGATTGAATCAGGCTAAATGTCCCTGAGTGGTGGTTTTCATTCCAAAAACCTTTTTTCACTAGTTGTGGAGAAGAGGTTCACATTTTTCTGCAATTTCGTTAAACCCCCCAAACCAAACAAAAGTGTGCTGTGAATGGAAAGTCAGTCATTCTGGCAGCTTTCCTAGATGGAGCTGCACTGTGTGGTAGCCGAGGCTGAGTCTATGTCCTGGTTTCTCAAAGTATGGACCATGGACTGGCGCCGGACCGTGATAAGGTTACTGCCGGTCCGTGGAGCCTTGCTTCTGCTGTAATCAAAATTCAGTAATTCACACACACACACACACACACACACACACACACACACACACACACACACACATTTATTGCAAGGGAAGCGCCTGTCTAAGGATGCAGACTTTCAGGATGAGCAAGAGACAAAAAAACATTGACCATTCTCTCAAAATCACGATACCTTATACATAAAATTCAGCCTTATTTCTAGCTTCAGTACCCCTGAAACCAAGCGGTGTCATCTACCAAACAATGATAAATTACGAGGCTATTAAATAGAAGGAAAAAAACAAAGCAGAGAAAACTTGTAGGTTTGTTGGTACTTAGGCATAGGCCAACCAGAGCAATAACAGCCAACAACAAAAGCCTAATTACTGCATAACTGTTGATTTAAAAGTCATTTGTCAATCTCAAAGTAGTCCTGTTACTTTGAGAAATGCTGGTCTATGGTTCCAGTTAGAGAGGATACATCTAGAGAGGGTTAGTTAAGTCGTTCTGAGGAAGCCCATAGAAATTTTAGGTGGGAGCATCCACTGCAAAACTGAAACTTAAGTCAACTGTCTAAATTTCTAACCTAATTGCAGCTTTTTTTGCTGCTAGCAAACAACAAACCAGAGAAAAGCACCATGGAGCATGAAGGCTACTATAGGAGTGACGTGAACAGCCATCTGTGTCTGAGATATTTTTTGGGGGGAAATTCAGTGAGTCATTGTTTTCTCCAGTTATGAACATCTTTGACAGCACCCTCTTACTGAAATAGGAGAATCCAGAGCAATTTTAGGGGGACACTTCACTTAAAAAAAGTAACTTTGAAGTCAATATGAATCAGAAATCATACATTTTTGTTCCATGCAGTGACACAATAACAGGATCAGAGGTTGTAGAGATTCTGAGCTAATTGAGTTGAGCTCAGTGATGTGTGGGAGTAATGTTATATATGGGGTATCTGTTAACATTATTTTTCTACAGCTAGTGTAATCAACAGATATTTTATTGGCGAAGCCAGTTATTATTAGCTAACTGGTTTTACTATTAGCTAGATAATTAGGCCTATTAGCTAACCTAGAACATTATTGCAATAACTGCATTTCCTCACTTGGACTAATTAGCTATTTTCATGAAATAACCTTTAAATTAACCGACTTACAGTTTATACATTGGTTTGTTTCCTGGCCTTACTACAATCACATAATACAACTGAATGTCTTTGCTATCTATGTGGCAGGTCCATAGTCCCACCACCCAGTGTTACTGCATCTCTCATTCGAGTCTTTTTTTTACCAGCCAAAATGTGCTCCCATTCAGTGCGACCACAGGTTAATTTTGTCTGAAGGGGTCATGCAGTACAAAAGAGCTGTTTTAAATGTGCAGTTTAATGATTATCAGCTTTTCAATAACATTTTAATGTCCTATGCAAATGCTTATCATCACTATGGCAGCAAAACCCTGTACCAAGTATTCAAAAAGAGAGACAACTTTAATGTGTATTAATGTAAGATTGTATTCCTAGTAGTTTTAGACCATTTTATGTTGCTCCATTCCTTGTGAAATGTTTACAAGCACACCTGTTTACATAGGCACATTCATACAAATAATGGTACTTTACCAACCAGTTTTGGCCATTTTAGTCTGTTTTTGTGTTCCTCATGTTCCTATTCTAAGAATTAGTTTAGGATACTTTACAACAAATACAGCCCATGTGGTTTGGCAGGATGGCATATTGCTTATTAGTGCCCCCTCAGGTAAACCCAATGAAGTTCCATGGTTAGGGTCAGATGGTTTCTGTTAGCATTCATATTTACTTACCCCTCGTATTTTGATATCCTACAGCAGCAAGAAATCACTGCTGCTATCCTCTGTAAACCTGGCTGCATTTGCACAGTATAGGTAATTAACTGACTACCTCTGGCCAATTAAAGAAAATGCTGGCATATGCACTGAAGAACATTTCCAATAGTGTTTCATGGAAGTCATTTTGTTTGAGATGGACTGATTGACTGGTATTAAGTTACCCTCAAAGCCTTCCTGTACAGTGATTTGTGACCCCTCTGACGCTCTTTACTAGATAATGGCTCCTTATAGAAAATGGTGCCAAGAAAAACAGGACAAAACTGCGTCTCCTGCAGTGATGTCATGATGATACAGTGTCAACAACCTGGTCATTAGTATGTTGTCGGGGCAGAGGTGATGCTAACACTAGCCTCTTTTATTCCTTTTGGTGGGAGAAGTGCTTACATTGGCTCAAGAGACTGCAGGTTTTGTTTGAAAAGAAAGCAGTTAGAACATACTATGTGTCCCCCTCCTAGTGGGAAAAGGAGCTGACTGCTACCATCCCTGCATCACCAAGTAAATGTGAAGCACCACTCAGTAGGTTGTAGACTGGTCACGATACTGAAATTTCAAACTCTATACTATTTTTGATACTATGGGGGGAGAAAAAACAAACAGGAACTTTTTAATAAAAAAAATGTAATAAAAAGGTGTGCTCAGGGGCTGTTACCCCGGTTCTCTGTGGAGGAGAGCTGAGGGACACTATAACATTTTGCAGCACTAGGTTTGAGAAGCCAGACAAATTGTTGCGTCTTCTTTGTCTACTCAAAATTGTACAGCGTCTTTGGGTATTTTGAAAAGTGCTTTAGAAATTAAATGTATTATTATTATTAGCCGACTCAGAACTTGGCAGTGCATTTAAAAGCGCACAGTGCTTTTTTCCCTCCGTAGAGATCAATGGGGGAAAGTTTTGGGCGAATAACTCTGGATCACCGTGGGCTAGGGGGCAAACGAGGGCTCGTTGGAAAGGTTTCACGGAGATCTACCGACATGTCACAGCTCGGAAAGTCCGTGCTCTCGGGACGGTTCTGCGGGGAGGAGCGCTTCCACCGGCCACGTTCGATGGGTCTGAGCTAAGGGTTCATGTAAAATTTCTAGGCTTTAGGGCTGCCATGGAAACCTCCAGGTAGCCAGGGGAGGGGGAGGTTTATGTAATGGTGTTATTCCCTGTAGACAGACTGCTGTAACATCTTGCCTTAATAAATAAACACATTTTTTGAAACACATCTGTTGATGTCTTTCATATTGGTCTTGTTTGGCTCACTTGGCTTTTCAATGGTCTGTTAAGAATTACAGGAATGGGCAGAATATGATTCATATTCGTCAGTTTGATATTCTAATTTCTGAAGTGGAAAATATGTGTTGATTTTTGTCACCATTGATAACTATTGATTCCATCACCAGCGCTGCTTCCTTCAGATGTCTGCTCTTTGTCTGGACTAAACAAAAACAAGAGTCTGGTCACGTTAGGCACAGTTGAGAAATCAGAAAGCACAGGGTTGGAGCATGACATTGTTCTGACATGAAAAACTTTAAAACAATGAATGATGGTACTTTTATAAAAACTTGTCCCAGTACATTTTACAGTAAATCTGCTTGGTTTACTTTTTTTCTTTCTTTGAACTGTTGTATTTGTCAAATTATGAGTAATTAGTGTTTAAAGATGGACCTCAAATAGATGCAGACTGTATAGGTTTGTAAAAGCTTGTAGTTAACTCACAGAAACCATTCAGATACACGTGGTCTGTTTTTTGTCTCTTGATTTACCCCTCGTCTTCTCAGTAAAGCTCTTTGTTGTCTCCTTTTTACATCACTGTGAGGAACAAATTTCACAGAAATGTCAAGAGGACATTACTCATTCTGGTAATTTATGGTGCCGCATTTTGTTCACACAATCTTCACATTTTCCCTCTCCTCTGTGGTAAAGATGATATCATTCCACTGTGAATTTGATTGTTTCTTTCTACCTGGTTTAGTATTACAGGGAAAATAATACTTAATTCTATAGAGAGCTTTCTTAGAGGGCACTATTGTGAACCCTAATTATTTCTTCATATTTTCCTTCCAAAGAATCAAATTTTCTTATATATTTTTGTCATTTAGTGGAGCAGTTCTCCAGAGTTCCTCCTGAAGTCCAGTGCCCGTACATGACCATTTACATTTTTATTTGTTTAAGTCACACAGTGACCTATGTGTAAATCATGCAAGCAGAACAAAGCAGATCTAACTGAAGCCCTGAACCAGTGAAGAAACAGGTGCAGGTGATTCCAGATGATCAGGTGGTGATCAGTATACTGGTGGTGCTGAATGCTGAGTGGTTGGAACTCCTTCATTTAGACATCTTGTATATTAAGACACTTTGCAGCCGGTAAAATATTTGTTTCCATTTCTTTAATTAAATTGACTCAATGTGGGTGGAGGTAGCTCAGTGGGTAGGATACTTGCCTCTGGACCAAGAGGTCACAGGTTCAAATCCTACCTGCAGCACCACCACTGGGTCCCTGAGCAAGACCCTTAACCCCAAGTTGCTCCAGGGAGACTGCCCCCTGTAGGTAGGCAATGGAAGTCGCTTTGGATAAAAGCGTCTGATAAATGCTGTAAATGTGCCAAAGATGAGACGGTATGACAGGAATGAAATTGTATTTTTGCACCGACAAGGTGATATAAAGAAAATGTGGCTCAAGTACTTTACATCATTAAATATCGCTTTAAAAAAGAATCAAACGTTTGGCTCTGAAAGCAGACACAGGAAAGATTATAAGCCCAAATTACTGTTTGTTTGGACACTGTGGGAATGGTCAAATAAAACATGCTTGTGCACTACTATTGGCCTTATTGAGGTATTTTAGATATAAGTCATGGGAAACTTATTTAATTGTTATTATGCAGGAATGCTGGCTTTGTAAATGAGCCGTAGCTCCTTTAAATCTGATCTCAGTTCAGTTTAACAGAAAGACAATGTGTTTGTAAATGGGGCATGGCCCGCTTAGCTCTGATCTCGGTGGGAGTCCGCTTTGAAAGTCATAAAAGCATCAAAAACTACTTCCCAATGAAGCATGAATAAAGACATGAGTCAGAACCAGTTTGCATTATTACAGCTCTGTACTAAGCATGCAAACCCAACAGCCAGGTTTCATCATTTGTTTTTAATCATGGTGGCTGCGTGGATGGAATGCCTGCTCTGACAGACAAAATCATGATGTCCCTCATCATCCTCGTTCACATTCGTTTTACACTGAAGGGATCTGAATTCAGCCAGAAGCATGAATTGTTCGAAGATGCGATCAGTGCTGTTGAAGCAGCTGCATGACGAATTTAAAAGGTTTGCACAGCAGATGTGAAAGTATTCTGTCTGCTTGGTTCAATTTGATGTTACATACTTTATCGATAAAAATGCAGCAAATGTTTGTCTGAGGGATTCAGTACTATTTGAAGTGTCTATACCCACATTTCTTGTAGTTACTGTAGTTGTTAATAATATACATATACGTACATAGTCACGAACGAGAGAGAGCCAGAGAGAGAGAGACAGACAGACAGAGAGAGAAAGAGTAAATCCGTGCTAAAATATCAAGGTGAAAGTCATCCCAACTTTGTGAATAGATTAACGGCGATATTTTTTTTATCGCTCGATAAGAGTCTCACATTAACGCAGCACGTTAACGCTGATAACAGCCCAGCACTAATATATACACATCACTTTTTAAGCATTTTGAGCTGCATTTTTATCTACTAATAGTTTTGGTAGTAATTGTGTTTGTGCATGTTGTTTTTTGCAGATATTGATGAGTGCCAGGTCCATAACGGAGGCTGCCAGCATAAGTGTGTGAACACTAGAGGCTCCTACCACTGCCAGTGTAACCCTGGCTTCCGCCTGCATGTGGACGGACGCACCTGCCTTGGTAAGAGAACAGGCACTCATTTAAAATGCGCTGCATCCAAACTACACACCATGAATCCAGAATTATCCAGACGGCCCTAGTTAAGGTATTCGGCTATTTCAAGGAGCCAATGTTGCAGACACAGGTATTCCATTGCACACACACAGAAAAACCCTGCCAACAGCTTTAAAATATTTCTAGTGCATTTGTCCACTTCAAGATTTTGCACTTACAAATAAAGCACAAAGTATACAAACAGCATAAACATAAAGATGAAAAATAAAATTGTTGGGAGAGAAAAAATATTTAGACATCACATAAAAACCAACGGTTGCAGAGCCAGCATTTCTGCAAGTCTCCCATGACTCATATCTAAATACCTAAAATACCTCAAAAGGCAATAAGACTAATAGTAGTGGACAAGCATGTGTTATATGGCCATTCCCACAGTGTCCAAACAAATGGTGTAATCGGAGTCTATAATCTTTCCAGCGCCTGCTTCCAGAGCCGAACACTTTTTCATATTTCATATTTCATATTCATTCATATTTCAAAGTAATATTTGATGATGTACAGTGCTGTGCTAAAGTCTTAAGACACCTTTTTTTCTTTACAGTTTGCTTTGAATCACATTATTGGTTTAAAAATGCTACTTTTTGTCTTATCTTTGGTATGTTTTACTGCGACATCGATGGTAAAAAGAATGATGTGACTTGTCATAAAATTTTGGCCTGTCTTCAGTTCTCCAGGGGCGCGAGAATCCCTCTGAGTGACAAATTTGAAGGTGGTATGTCATACCCTGCTGCCATGGATGAGGTGTAGGAGCTGTAGAATGTGTCAAATATTGAAAGTTTATAAAAGTTTTATAAAATTGAACTTTTGCTCACCCTGCTGTACTGGCAAAAACATGTTTTTGCTGCAGTGCACACCTGTGACAGGCCCAGAATGTCAGTGTAATTATTAACAGTTTCACTTCCCATAGTCCTGCTCCAGGGAGACTGGAGGACAGCAGGGACCATTTGGGTCTAACGCAATTCGAGCTTTGTCATTATGTGGTCATTTAATCAGATGTGTGACCCTCCACTGTCCATAATGTGGTTATTCAGCTGTGAAATCACAGAAGATGGATCTGTAATTACTGTACGGGAGACAGATACAGGGCTCCAGCTTTTCTGTATTGGGGCCTGAATTGGGTCTGTTTTGAAAATATATGGGTCAGTGTATTAAAAAAAGAAGAACTCTTGAATGATGATGAGCATTTTATGTGTTTTAATTGCTCTAATTCAAGAATGTTTTCAGTTTTCAGTTACTGGTCACTTTATTAGGCACATCTACCTGTTTATTCCTTTATACATTTATGTAGGAGACTGTAGCGAATCTGTTGAAGCAGAACTTGCATTATTTATAGTCTAGCTCTTCAGTCTCAGGTCATAGAGAAGCTCTTGGTCATATATATATTGCAAATTCCCCACCGGTGGGACTAATAAAAGGATCTCTTACCCTGTGTTTAACCTAGCAGTGTGATTGGCATGTGTAAAACTGTCTATTAACACACACACACACACACACACACACACACACACACACACACACACACACACACACACACCATTTCTACCATGATACGAATGGTCCACAACTTTAAAAAATATTGGTACTACTGTGGTCCCTTTCCACGGATGACTGAGATAGGGGGTGAGGTATGATCAGACGGAGGTACAATATAATATATACTTTCAAAATGTATCAAAATATGGACTGCAGTGCATAAATATAAATCCTATATAATCCTGATAAAATGATCAGTGAGTTAAACATTTAAAGTAGGTGTACCTAATTCAAGACATTGATGTTTTTCATTTCAGCCATTTAAACAGTACAGATGGACAACACGAACAAAAACAGACCCACAAAGAACAAAACCAGAAACACCACACAACTACACAGGATGAAATACACAGAGCGCTAACAGAGCGAGAGCACAAAACAACTGGACAAGGCAGGCGGCATTAAAATGAATACAATATTCTGCCAGATACTGAATTCTAACTGTGGAGTTATTATTCAAATATCCAGAAAGGAAGTAGACAGCAATAAATAATGATTGTGCAAATAATTATAGCAGCAGCAGGACAGAGGATGTACAGCAAATAATAAATACCAGTGATTAACAGCTGTGGTGTGGTGTAATAACCTGTGAACTCACTGTTTTACATGTTTGTTTATTTCTAGCTGTCCATACCTGCGGTGTCAGTAATGGAGGATGTGAGCACTATTGTGTCCAGCAGACAGCAGTTCACTTCCAGTGCCGCTGTCGACCCAACTACACACTCGCAGAGGACGGCAAGCACTGCACCTGTGAGTGTGTGTCCACTTTCACTTTCAGCTGGGAAGCTTTCCCATGTCCTCAACCCTCACGTTATAAAGTCCCGTCCATACGATCAACACGTCGCCTCACACTTGGAGAAAATTACATTATTGTTTTCCGACAGCAGGGTTCAAACATGCAGTAATCATGTTTGATTTGTGAACTGTCAGTGTGATAAACCAGACATGAGAAATACCTGTGCTATGAACAAATCAGGGTCAGGAATGTGTCCAGCTTTTTGATTGGTGCTTTATTGTACTTCAAAAAAGGAACCGCGAACCTTGAGGCTCACTCCAGCACTTTCAGCACTTTCAGTGTGTTCTTCTATGATAAAATATAAAAAAGTCAATTCAATGCATTTGTCTGTATTTAGTTAAACAAACCAGAAAACTTTTACAAAAGGCATTAAAGGCAGAGACTGAAAATGAAAACTTAACCAAAATCTAACTTTTGCACTCTAATGTATTGCCATGTCCTATTGTCTTTTTTTGAAGATTCAACTGGGTTCCATCCAAGTGTCTAAATTATAAAAGGAAGAAGACAGAGACCTAAAGAATTCACCTATAACACTCAACTTAATTTCTGTTTATAGGGAAACTACCACCCTTCAATAAAAAGAGCCACTGCCTTGCTGTTAAAGTAGCAGTTGGAAATGTGTGGCTTTTACCACACATAGGTTTTTACTTTTGAGCATCCTGAACAGGATGCGGTACATACTTTTATAAAGTTGTAATCAAGACAGAAAGAGTCTGGATTGGAATATTGTGTTGGCATATTCTTTATACAGAATCAGGCTGGTTCAGTCTGGACTGGCTGCACCGCTTTGATGCTGCCAAGTCTTTTAAACCCCATTTTAGGAAATGTATTTAGGAAATGTCTCATACCATAAACCTTTGTGAAATCTTAACTTTGGAATCTCAACCCTTAAGGAACTTTCCCAGTGACTTAAAATTCAAGATTCTTCATCACATACATAGTTTAACAAGAGGTAGATTTTACAAAATATAAAGCTGCTCCATGAAATGAATCTATCATTTCCAGCATCTACTGCTTTTAATGTGAATTTACTGACAGTTCTCAACACCAGCTACTTGAAAATGTAATAAAAAGTGGGGAATTCTACAAGATCCTGCTGCTAGCAGTTGAATATAATTGGTCCCTGTTCTCAGATGAAACTTTAAATGTGTGTTAATATCAGATATTGGTGATTAATGATAATTAGGACCTGGCAGTTTTGGTTGTGAAACACCTGGCCATTTTGTCTCCTGTTCTCAGCCCCTGCTCTCTCTCTCTCTCTCTCTCTCTCTCTCTCTCTCTCTCTCTCTCTCTCTCTCTCTCTCTCTCCCCCTCCCCCCCAC
>JBBPDE010207398.1:0-15119 GCA_037974605.1 Nannopetersius ansorgii
ACCTGCTACCGAGCAGGTTATCTTCAGAGAGTGTGTTGCTATGGTTACATACCTACCCAGAGAGTTACCTCCGTTTTGGAACCGGATGTTGACGTTTTGCACTAACTTACCCTTAAACTTACCCGGTTATGTCACATAACCTGCTTTCTGGAATACCCTCCAGGTGATAACAGAAAACACGTGATACAAACAGAACAGAACATGAATCAAAATAAAAGTCCTCAAAAGCACAAACACAAACAGAGTCAAAGAACTGAAAGTTGCACCGAACCGTGACAGTTGCATATTGTTGTTCAAAGCAGGCATTCAATTTTTCAGCACAGGACCCCTTCCACTGTGAAGAAAGTTCAATGGACATTCACACTCCAAATCTTTAAACATTCTTTTTTTTTTCCTAAAAAAAATAATATAGTATTTTAGCTAGGGGTGAGCATGCTGAAATGTTTTGAATTGCATGTATTGCTATTTTGATTTGCATTTCCAGGATCTTCTGAATATTGTCAGTACTTAAAGAACATGGAAACACTGTAATCTTCATTAAGAAGAGAACATGTTTAGATTTGGTGCAGTCCCGATATAAAAAGCTAAATATTTTAATTGTAAAATTGTAAATCACCTTTTACATCACAAAAATAAATCAGATAGCAAAATACAGTGTACTACGGTACAAAAGTAACAAATAAAATAAGACCTCCTGGACCCTACTATGAGACTGATGGCTTTGGAGAAACTGTCACGGTTCGGTCGGCGGCCGTTAGTGGCCGCTGCTCTTCAGTTTTTGTACTCCGTTTCTGTTCAGTGTTTTGAAGACTTTTATTTTGATTCTTGCTCTGTTCTGGTTTTGTCCCGTGTTCCTTGTTTCCACCTGTTTGTGTTTGCCCACTGATTTCTGTTTGCATTTAAGCCCTGTCTGTTTTAGGTCTCTCTATCGGTCCATCGCCTCGTCTATGTCTCCTTTTTGCCTCACGTTCTTTGGTGTGAAAGCGTATCCTGGTGGCCCCCGTGCCCGTTTCAGTTCCTTGTTTTCTTTTTTGTCTGCCTGCCAGCCTGTTCCTTTCCAAGAGGTAGAAACATTAAACTTTTTTTTCTTGTTCTATACTGAACCAATTTTGTTAACTATTGCAGTTAACATGTTTGATGCATTGTAAGAAAGATATAAAAACAGAGTGAGGAGCGAAACTAATTATTTCCTCAAATCTGATCTTTTCACGGAACAAACTTTTTATCAATCATAAAACATCTCTTTTTCTTACAAACACAAACAGGATATTGACTGAAAGTTTAGATTCTACAATAAACTATGAGTAAAAAATAAACTATTTTGAGGCACTTACATGATGGAGGTCCTGGGAGGGTTAATATATCTTATCTTTTGCATTGCTCTGGAGCATTACGATGATCTCATGATACTGTTTTTCTGTACAGAGACACAGTTGTACCCAAGGCCATTCGAGGCATTCATCTAAATCTTTTAATGGCCAGAGTCAGTCAGCAGCTCTCTGGCCAACCAGTCTCTCCCACTGGGATACTCCAACCCAGGTCAGTCCCACTTTAGCACCAATTTCATATAAAGCAAAGAAAGCAAAGATACGAAGTGGGAGAAACCCCCACCCAGTGCAGACTTCTGCCCTCTTTAAGCAAAGCCTGTAATGGGGGCAGGCAGTAAGAGCTGCTTGTTGTTGGGGTTATAGATAGTGCTTGTTTCCTGCTGTCGAAGTGGACTCGGGTCACACAAAAGAGTGATATGAAATGTACTCATACAGTACAGTGTACACTAGTGTCACTTCTCCACTTCCATTTATCTTCCTCACTCACTCCCAGTTATCACTGTAGTTGGAATTAGCGAGGCTCTGAGTTCTGGCAGCAACACTTTGAGATAGACAGGGCCAATGTTTACTGCATTAGACAGCTGTGGAACAGCAAGTTGTTAGAAGCAGTTGGGTGGACATATAATAAAATAGCTTTTGATACAGGGATAAAATAAAGTTTAGCATAAATACCACATTTACTCACATCGCTACATTGTGAACAAGTTGGCTATAAATAGTGGTCATTGCATGAAACCCACATCATGGAACTGTTCTCTGCCTTACATCATTCACCTGGCTGAAGCAGAGGTCAGCCAACAACGTAGCACCCGGGAGAAACTGGAGCCTTAATCCAGTGACTGGCAACAGTACCTTAGATGTTACTAACCTACACTTAGCTATAAAACAAGGTGCAAAGATAGCTCCTAAACCCTTACTGACAAATAGTGCTCTGTAAACAATATAGCAAATAGTGCTGTATAGAAATATAAAAATATTAAAATATAAAATATAAAAATGAGTAATATTTAAAATTTTGAGAGCCATCAAGGGGCCCAACAGTGGTGCAGAGGGTAGGGCTGTTGCCTTGTACTGCCAGGGTTGGGGGTTTGAATCCACATTCTCCTTGTGGTGCCAAAGACATGCCGTAAAATTGACTGATGTTGTGTGTGCGCAGTGCGATGGGCCCCTGCCTAGTGCCCACTGAGCTTGGGAGGGGCTCTGGGTACCTGGACCCTAGTAAGGATTAAGCGGTTACAGAAAATAAATATAAGTTAAAGACATTTAGAATAAACAATGATTAAGCTGTGAGAAATGCATGATTGTTTCCTTTAAAAGCACACTCCCGGCTCTTTGCTCGAGGACCCCCCTGGGCTGGCATGTACAGGAGAGGTTTGCCACGATGACTCAACTGAACTCCCCCAAACTTCAGAGCCAACGGAAGGTGCAGTCCATTTTTCCTATTAATCACTAGGAGATTGTAAAATGAGGGTTTTATGAACCACCACATGTATGACAGAACCACACCACAGTGTAGCAGGATAAGGGTTGCCTTTTGTGGCTGTTGGGCCCAGGTGATTTATCTAATCACCACTGGAGGGTGCACTCTAAATAGAGTGCTCCCTTACACTCATCCCTTCAGGTGTGTGGGTATTTCCTGTTTGGTGCCACTTGCTCTTACAGCATGTACAGGTACCGTTTTGCCCTTGCTGTGGCGTCTCCCTCCCAAGTAGTGGCGGCTGCTGCTGCTGCTGCTGCTGATTGAGGTTGGTAAGTCAGCTCCATTTTGCTGTGCATTCTTACCAATAGTTTCTAATGGGGTTTTGTTATAGGAAATCATGAAGCAGGTAGAAGACTGCTGATTCCACCTCATGCTGGCTCTCATTGTTTGATGAGATCAGTTCATAGTCGGCGTTGTCCACGTTAAGCACGGAGCTGCTTTGCCTCTAAGACGGAGCTGCTGTGTCTCTCTACATTGTAACTGCTTTGCTTCTACTAGCTATGTGGAGGGCTTTGCTCCTACAGGCAGGTGTTTACTTCTGCTGGCATTGTGGAGGACCTTGCCTCTTTTGGCTTTGCCAAGTACCTTGCCCCACGTTGCTCTGTTTAACCGGTACTGTATTTTAAACTGGGACTTAAGTGTGAGTGGTTTGTGTGTGTGTGTCGGAAAGTAAGGTGATTTGGTATTTAAGTTTTGGTCTGACCATTGTTGTGATTTATTTTTCTAATTTTGTCTGTTTCTTTTAGGAGCTGGGTACCTGTGGAGGTGTCGTGGGTTTACCTTGATGGTGGTGGTGCTTTCCTCTGTGTGCTGTGTTCACTCCTGTAGTTTTGACCTCACTGGGGTGTGTGCACGAGTGTATGTTGGTGCCTTGTGCCGCATACACAAGGTGCCGCGATTCAGTCTTTGTGGGCCCACCCAACCGATAGTAAGTCCCAGCTCCTTGTGTTCTTTTGGTTTTGTGTTCCTGTCTATCCTAGGGGTCAGTTGTGAATGGTATTCTTTTAAAATGTTTATTTTTAATAATGTATCTTTTGACTTATGGAGTTACGCCTCTTAAGTGACGAACTTGTGTCCTCCAAATTATTGGTTTATAGACCATAAGTTGGTAATTTCTTTGGGTGAAATTCCCAAGGTGGCGTTGTCGGTTAATTTAGTGTAGTTGTGAACATCTATGATGCCTGAAGGAGGTCTCCCAATAATCATCCCCCCCTCTTGCCAGAAACCCATTCACCAAGTGAAGCAGCATGCAGCCAGAAACACAGCACCAAAGTACCAGTGTGTGGTACCTTGCTCAGGGTACCTCAGAGGTGCTTAGCAGTCATGGGAATCAAACCCACAACTGCCTGATCGCAGGGCAAATGCCATAACTACTAGGCTATCAGCTGCCCCAAGTGGGGATGAGTACTATATTAGCCCAATTCATTAAGGATATTACTTCCAGGGAAATAAAACATTACATTGAAACCACACACATGATTGCTGACCTCACTGCCTAGCTGACAGCATATTACAGCATGTGTTGGCTAACGAGCCACCAGCCACCAACTAGCTTGTGATGGGAACCAGTACAGTTCACCAAACTTTCACCATATTCACGCACATATTTAAAACGGTCTGGAACAGTAGTGCTCAGGCCCTGTTCTAAACGTCTCCAATCATAGTTCTGGGATGGGCAATTTGTCTTAATGCATATATTTCATATATTTTTACTACATGTAAAAATGATAAAATAGCCTTTTACCAACCAGAAGTGTAAATTGTGGAGTGTCAGCATCTCTTTCTGGTTCAAATCTTGCTTTGTGCTGCGTCTTACATGAGGATGTTTAAACAGGACTTGTCTGGCCACATCTAGGCCTAGCCAAAGTAATGCTATGTTAATGTGGAAATGAATGTAAACCAATAAAAAAATTAGTTGGTCAATAATAGCTACTGCCACCAAAAACTCATGATGCCCAAATAAAAGCAAGACAAAATATATTCAACATTTTCGTTGGTTTTTTTCAACTTTTTCTTGTTTGAACACAGCTCCAGTCTTTAAGCACTTCAATTAAATGCTTAATTTCAACAAGAGTAGATCAGTCACATGTTAGAAAATTACTGATTCAATCGTGAATGGCATATAAACATTGTTTTACATCAGTTATGGAATAATTATGATCTGCCCATGAGTAAACCCAAGGCCTCTGTTGCTTTCTTGAAAGAAACATTGTGAAGCACACATTCACAATTACAGTAGGTTCATCTTGAATCCATTTAAGATGTTTACCCAAGTCTTTCATAACAGTGTATAAATTAGAGCAATGAAGCAAATGGAAGTTAAAGTAGAATAGAAAAAATCACCAGAGATCCTTCAGCAGAAGGTGTGTGGCTGCATCAGCCTCACCCTCAGCAGACTTGACAAGCTTCTGATCAGCTTTGTGAAAATGCACGAACAGATGCCTCTCTTTCACAACCGATTAACTAAGAGTGATGACACTCTTTTTATCTTCTCATCTTCATTCTATTTGTCTATTTCAGCCGTTGCTAACTTTCAGCAGAGCTACTTGAGTAAGCTAAAAAATCAAACCTAATTGAATTAATTTTCAAAGCGTCAATTTTCCTTGCTTTTTGGAGCCAATCCATTTTCTCCTAGGCATGTCACAAGTCACACAAGAAGATGTAAAGACCCTGAGGTTGGAGTTGTAATTACAAACAGAAGCCACAAACTCTGACGCAGCAGTAGGATACATGAGTAATGACTCAGCTATTGACGCCAGTAACAATGAAGCTGCTAAGAACTTTCAAACAAAAAACTGTGAATCACCAAACAATTCGTGAATAATTGGATAGTGATCTAAATACATTTTCTTTTTTTTTTTTACGTCCAAGTCAGCTATAATGATTTAACCATAGTTAATGTCATGCACTGACATATGAACAGTTTGGCGAGAAAAAGCTCAGCCACATCAAAACAGAGAAAAGCAATTTAATCCAAAACTGTAATAACATCCAGTTAGCAAACCCAACAGTGCACAATAAATTCTCCAGACAATTCTCCAGACTGATCTACTCTTGTGGGTTTACCTAGGTTCAGCGTACATACCAGCAGGTTTAATCTTAAACCACAAGTTTTCTCCCCTCACACTTGAACACATGGTCCTAGGTAATATGTTTTATTGGTATAGAATAGTGTTTTTTCCAGATAATGATGTTTTTTTATAACTTAAGAGTGTAATGCTCCAGTGCTTACTGACCAGCAGCCCTAAAGCCCTATATCATGGAAAAACATATATTGAATTCAATGTTACAGTTTAAAAGAGGTTGATATGGTATATAAACACAGAGGTCGACGCGAAGGCAGAGCTGTACCATCCCATCAAACATCTCGGGGAGTTCTCTGGTGGCCAGTTCGCGCTTGATTCGGCCGTTGAGCCCCTCGTAGTAGGCGGTGTGCAGCATCACGTCGCTCCAGGGTCCTGAATTCGGCGGTGTAGTGGCTGACCGTGCGGTCCCCCTGTCATAGATGGTAGAGGCGGGAGTCCACCACCACCTCGCTCTCAGGGTGTTGGAAGGCAGCCTTGAGCTGTTGGGTGAAGGTGTTGTAGTTATGCGCCGTGAGAGAGTTGACCGCCAAGGCCCACTCCGCTGCCTGCACGGTGAGGAGAGAGGAGAGGACGGTGACGAAGGGTAATGGAGAAGCTGGAACTCAAAAACAGAGACAGGTTAGTCAAAACACATCACATTTACCCTCCATCCCGTTCTACTTGCTGGATAGGGCTATGTCTGGCATGAATGAGGGAGGGGCGGGTTGAGCTGGGGCGGCCACCTGGAGAGGATCTGTATTCCGGGCTGGCTTGTGCCTGCCGCAGGAGAGAGACCTCCATACAGAGGGTCGTCACCTCCTGCCGCAGAGCGGCTATGTCAGCCCACTGCTGATTTAGGATCTCCCACAGATGAGCCACGTCCACTGGGGTAACAGGAATGCAGGGCCAGACACACCAGAACACAACCTTGCGTGGCGGAAGAGCCCCAACGTGGATGGCACGAGGGAGCGGGTGAACCACGCTATTTATTCTGAGAATGCTCCTTTGGGAGTAGAGACCCGCACCAAACGTGTCCTTGTGCTCACTTGCACACACGGGAAGATGAGGGTAGCTCCTTAGAGCTCGGAGTACTCACAGTACTGGAGATAGGGACACGTAAGAACTGAAGCATGTCACTTCATTCTAGATCTGTAAAATCAAGGTTTTTAATTCTAGAAACCTATCTAGAACCTTCTAGAATGGCAATCTTTCATGCTAGATTCTCTAGAAATGCTTCTAGAATCTCCTTCTAGAGGCAAGACAAAAAGCCTCAAGAGGACAGGATCCCAAATTTGGTTCTTTATGAAACATCTGATTCAAGATCTTTGATTCTAGATCTGTAATGATCTTTCATTCTAGAAAACGATCTAGAACCTTCGAGACTCGTGAGCTTCAAGAGGACAGGAACCCAAAATGGAGGTCTTTATGGACCTACTGATTCGAGAACTTTCATATATATATATATATTATTTTTTTAAATCTAGATTAATCTAATTGTGACGAGCTGGCGGGCAGAGACTGGCTCCCATGAGCCTTTGTGTTTTTTGAATGTGGGGACAGTTGGGGAGGAGCTAGGGGGAAACTAGCTCAGTTTGGAGTTAGACAGCAACAGGGCAGGTTGTGTGTGTGTGTTGGCTGCTGCTGCTGTACAAAAGAGCTTTGAAATAAAGCAGAAAACCCCTCGAGATCCTGTGTTCCTGTTGTCTTCTTCTCAAGCTTGCCACACTGGTGTCAGAAGTGGGATGGAGGTGCTTCGGAAAAAGAAGTCGACATTCTGATGGATCAAGCTCTCGAGGAAGAAATTGACGCCATGCTGGAGAAGACGCAGCGGGGACCTGCATGCCAAGATGGCGCCGGCGCCAGCCGGAGAGTGACGGACCGTTACAGCCAGTGAGAGGCAGAACACGGGACGACGGCGAAGAAGCTCCGACGGCGCCAGCGCCCTTGGACGTCCGGAGGGCCATCAAGCTGCCGCGGTTCGATGGAAAGGCCCTGCTTGAGCCATACCTGGCGCAGGTCGAACTAGCGGTGGAACACAACGGCTGGAGGCCACACGAAGCGGCGGTCCACTTAGCCATGGCGCTTGAAGGAGAGACACTGAAAGTCTCGGTCGACCAACTGCTAGAGGAGTGCCGGGATTTTGACCAGCTGGTGGCGGCGCTGCAATAGAGGTTCCGGAACGAGAGGAGACAGCTGTCGTTGGTCAAGCGTCAAGCGGCTGAGCAGAAAATTGAGGAGATGGCCGCAGCAGGAGTTTTCGAGCCATCGGACAGTCCCTGGGCAGCCCCGGCAGTGCTGGTCAGGAAGAAGGACGACAGTTGGAGGTTCTGCTTGGACTACCGGCGTCTCAACACGGTAACTAAGAAAGACTCCAACCCTTTACTGCGTAAAGATGATGCGCTAGACTATGTCGCGGGCTCACGTTGGTTCACCTCGTTAGACATGCGTAGTGGGTATTGGCAGGTAGAGCTAGCTGATAGCGCTAAACCAAAGATGGCCTTCACTATTGGGCACAGTTTATGGCAGTTCCGGGTTATGCCGTTTGGTCTTTGTAACAGTTCGGCTACGTTCGAAAGGCTCATGGAACGCGTACTTAGTCAGATACCATGGACAAAATGCGTGGTTTATCTGGATGACTTGTTGGTGCACGCTAGGACATTTGAGGATTATAGCTGAGCTTTGAGTCGGCCGGAGAGAAACTACTGCGTGATGCGGCGAGAGGTTCTCGCAGTAGTCCAAAGCCTGCGCCATTTTCGCCCGTATCTGTGTGGGCAGAGATTCCTGCTCAGGACAGATCATGCGTCGCTCACGTGGCTACTAAGTTTTAGAAAGCCAGAGGGCCAGCTCGCGCAGTGGTTAGAGTCATTGCAGGAGTACGATTTTGAAGTGCAGCACCGCCCAGGCCGACAGCACTGTAATGCGAATGCGCTGTCGCGCCGGCCGTGAGAGATAGAGGAGTGCCAACGCAAATGTCTCATATTATGCAGCTGTCATCAACAAGGGCTTGGAGAACAATAGATGGCCACCATTTGCGAGGTAGCCTTCCTTGGGGGGAAGGATAGGCACATGCGTGCCATCCAGCACACCATAAACTTGTGGCACAAGATGCACCAAGGAATTGCGGTACGCAATTTCATTGGCCTCCGCTACAGTTGGAAGTCTGATATAATGCCGCATTAATTTTTCTTTAACAGCTTTGCACACAGCATATACACATCGATGGACGGTAGTTTTACTAACCCCAAAAGTTTCTCCAACTACTCTATACTCGGCGCAGGTTGCCAGCTTGTAAAGGGCGATGGCAATCCGCTTTTGGGTTGGAACCGGTGGTCGGTGGCAACCTGTGATGGGCGCAACATAAGGACTGATGAATCCACACAACATCTCAAGCGTCGGCCGTGTCATTCTAATATGCTGCAGCCAGAGATTTGGTGTGAAGTGTCTCTCCACCACCTCCTCCCAGAAGCTCTTAGTCCGTAGTCTCTCCCATACCCATGGGTTTCGTCACACTGGGGTACTTTCTTTGAGCTCTAGGGCTATCAGAAAAGCAACTGCTTCATTCTGCTGTCGTCTTCGGATATTTTGTACAATTTGAATAATTTGTGAAACTGAAATAACAGTAAGCTGGCACATTTCAATAAACTGTCTAAATAATCTCTCCATCTTTGTTTCTTTTTTGTTTAGCAGATGGGGGTGTCATGTGGAAAACAAAAGGTAGACAAATTGCGACAAACACAAATTTATGTATGGAAACGGCCCAGGGGCAGATTTTTTTTTGCAATACACAAAAACTTATGCGACAGTTTGTTTGGGGAGGGGGGGGGGGGTTGTGATGTCATCACGCACACAATTTTATCGATTAAAAGACAGTTGGATGGAAACAGGCTGGAGACACATTTTTTAAACGCATATTCTGTTTGTCGATGACAAAATGTCGCAAAACACTGGATGGAAACTTGGTTATTGAGGAGGACGCTGATGATTTCTTTGGCACTGGGATGATGGTGGTGGTTTTGAAGCACGTTGGCATGACAGTGGTGCTCACGGTCGCTTCAGCATTAGCAGTACGATAGCATGTTGCTAATAGCTGTACCCATCTCCGGAACGCTGTCGTAAACATAAACACAACAGTCTCTGAACTGGGTGGGTTGCTGGAGTCAGATGTGGTCCAGTTTATTGTCAAGGGAGCGAACGTTGGTGAGGAAGATCTTGGAGTAGCAGCAGCAGTGCGTCTCCGAGTTAAGCTACATGCTTTTCTCTTGTCGGGGATGCTGGCAAGACTAACGTCTGACATGTTTTTTTTTTGTTTTTTTTTAACTTATGATTTAATGTAAATATTCATCCGGTCAGTGCATAAAAAAACACAAATTTGCACCAAAGTATTGGACCCAGAGTGGCCGCTGCGACCTAGTGAGTATACATATGGGTATGTTTATGTGTATATGTATATATTTCTATATGTATGTTGTATATCTTGTGTATATATTTAAATTGCTTTACATTTCTTCTGTATTTGCATTTTTTTTCTACTATTTGTACTTCTGGTCAGATGCTAAACTGCATTTTGCTGTACCTGTACAATGACAATAAAGTTAAATTTGAATCACAATATGATGTAATGTCAGAGTTTTAGCTTGCTTGCAGTGCATGAGTGAGTTTATTAGGCCGACTAGATACGTTTCAGTGATTATATTACGGCTTTTACAGCGCACACAAAATCTGATTGTGTACTAATAGCACATGTATTTGTTGGAATCAGGACTGTTGTAAAGAAAACAAATGATCTGTTCATTTAATTAAATATACATTCAGATGAATAAGTTATTGTAATTCGTAATTGCACAGAGGAAGCACAATATTAAGCAACTGCACTTTTGCAGCCACAGCTCACACAGAACCAACAGCAAAACTGAGGCCTTTACACAGTCTGAGCTTTATAACACTATTTTCACTACCTCCTCTCTCCCACACTCACAAAGTCTCAGGCCAGGGCAGTCATAAATCGGGAGGTGATGATGGGAAGTGTCAGGCATATCTGCTATGGTTCTGCCCACCTCCACAGACCCTGGGAGAGGGCATTGCCTGCCAGTCTCTCTGAGCCCTTCACCATTCCTCATTGCAACTGACAAAAAGCAAATACCCCCATCTGAGAAAAATACATCATAGCAATATCCTTCATTTGCTCTGTTTTTTCTGTTTCACATTGGGACCCACTACTGGGAAACCAGCATCAGTTACTATGTGCTTAGTGATACCAAAGTCATACAAAGTTTAATGGCTTTCAAGATGAATTGAGTTGTTTCTTTCATCTTGATATCACCTTTATAAATCTATTGCTGTTGGGCTATTTCAGGCAATTCTATTTATTTTTTAACAGTTAATTTAACAATTAATTTAAAAGGTGGAGTGGTTATAGGGGTTTGATCTTCATTGTAGATGTCACACCCTGCCTCATTTTGCTTATGTCTGATTTTGTTTACCTGTGGCCCCTGTGGCATTTGTTTTGGTTAAACTTTTGTCCAGTTATGGAGATGCAGCCACTACTGGCATTTCTGTCCTAGACAGGACTTCCCCCGGTGCTCCAGAGAGCGCGTCGACTCTGGCTTCCCAGTCTCCTGTCCCCCATGTCACAAGCCTCCCAGTCTCAAGATTCAATACTCAAGAGAGGTTTATTGTCAATACCACAATATACCCAGTATACAGAGTATCGAAATTCCGTTTCTCACAGCCCCCCATGGTGCATTTTGTCTAAGAAATAAATGTAAGAATATAAAAACTACAAACTTAAAATTACCCATCAATATAAAACTATTGACTACCTATAAATACTAATCTAAACTAACGTTTCTATTTTAACTATCTATCTGTACAATAAACAAAGACAGGACAATAGACAATACAAAAGTGAACGTGTGTGAGTGGTTCAAGGAGAATGTGAGTTTCAAGTTATTCATATTGTGTTAAACAACACAATATTAAGGGTGTTGTGCAACAGTCCCATTTGTGTGTCGTTTGTGTTTGTCAGGTTTTTGTTGTGTAGTGCAAAATAAGCATATTGTCTTGGGATCCAGTTTGTTTAGTTGATGTTTAAGTTTTTTGTGTGTTGTTTGTGTTGGTGTCTGTGTGTACATTGAGTTTCAGTTCCCTGTTGACAGTTCTGATGCTGCGAAACTGTGCCAGATGTGAGGAAGGAGAGCAGTGCATGTGAGGGATGGAAAGTGTCTTTCACTATGCTGTTCGCACGGCAGATCAGGTGTTTCTCATAGAGCTGGGAGATGGCTGCGAGAGGGACCCCGATCGTGTTCTCTGCTGTCCTCACTATCCGCTGCAGGGACTTCTTTTCAGCAGCGGTGGAGTTTCTGTACCAGACGGTGATGTAGAAGCAGAGCACACTCTCGATGGTCCCCTGGTAGAATGATGTGAGGATGGGAGGAGGGAGGCTGGCCTTCTTCAGCTTTCGAAGAAGGTGAAGACGTTGTTGGGCTTTCTTGGTGATGGTGGTAGTTCTCAGGTTCCAGGAGAGGTCGTCTGCCATGTGTACCCCCAGGAACTTCACACTGCTGACTCAACAGCAGATCCATTGATGTGCAGTGGGGTGGGGCTGCTGAGAAGTTACCAACCATCTCTTTAGTCTTCTGAACATTAAGAGACAGGTTGTTTTTTTAACACCAGTCCACCACACGTTTTACCTCCTCTCTGTACGCAGACTAATCGTTTTCGGTGATGAGACCCACTACTGTTGTGTCATCTGCAAACTTGATGATGTGATTTGAACTGTACTGTGCAGCACAGTCATGTGTCAGCAGAGTGAACAGCAGTGGACTAAGCATGCAGCCCTGCGGGGATCCTGTGCTCAGTCTGAGGACTCTGGAGGTGTTACTTCCTATGGAGACAGTCTGTGGCCTGTCTGTAAGGAAGTCCAGGATGCAGTTGCAGAGAGGGGTGTTCATACCAATGAAAGTCCAGCTTCCTGAAGTCAATAAACAGCATTCTGGCATAAGTGTCCTTTCTGTCGAGATGGGAGAGGGTCAGGTGAAGAGCAGATGCAATGGCGTCATCTGTGGAGGGGTTTGGTCAGTAAACAGTTGGGAGTTGTGACTTCATGTGTCTCAGTACCAGCCTCTCAAAGCATTTCATGATGATGGTTGAGTGCAATGGGGCAGTAATAGTTAGGACATCGTAGACTTCTTTGGCACTGGGATGATTTTTGTGGTTTTAAGGCAGGCAGGTACCAGAGCAGAGCTCAGTGATGAGTTGAAGATGTCTGCAAGCTGATCAGCACACTGCCGGAGCACCCGACCAGGTATGTTGTCCGGTCCCCCAGCTTTTCGCAGGCGGAGGGTCAACCTGACATCTGCCGTGGAGAGATGTACCTGGTCAGTGGGGGAGATGGTCATCTTCCTCACTGGGACCCTGTTCTCTGCCTCATAATGTGCAAAGAAGTCATTCAGTTCATCTGGCAGGGAGGGCGCACTGCTACATGCTGGCCTTGTAGGCTTATAACCCATGATGTTTTGAATGCCCTGCCACATGCACCATGTGTCTCTTTGAACTTTTGAAGTGTGTGTTGATCTTCTCTGCGTACGCCCGCTTCAACTCTTTGCCTCTGCCGCCTTCTCGCCCACCACTTTTGACGACCTTCCGGGTGGGTGCAGGGACGCGCTACTTCTGCTTGGAGCACGTAGAATTCCGTAGCAGCACAGTTTCTCCAGTGTGTTGCCATCTGGTCGTATTTGCGTTTTCCTATTTCCAAAAGATGTTGCCGGTTTTAGGCAAGTTTGTTCGGTGTTCCGACGGACTTTGGGACTTGAACTAGACATTCAAACATAAGTAAAACACGAATTTCGCACCATGGTTTGAACCCGGTGTGGCTGCTGCGACCTAGCGCGCCCCATCTTGGATGGTCTCCTGCTCCCCTGTCCATGGCCATCCAGTCTCCTGCTCCCCTCTCACTGGATTCCCAGTCTTCTGCTCCCCTCTCACTGGCCTCCCAGTCTTCTGCTCCCCTCTCACTGGCCTCCCAGTCTTCTGCTCCCCTCTCACTGGCCTCCCAGTCTCCTGCTCCCCTCTCACTGGCCTCCCAGTCTCCTGCTCCCCTCTCACTGGCCTTCCAGTCTTCTGCTCCCCTCTCACTGGCCTCCCAGTCTTCTGCTCTCCTCTAACTGGCCTCCCAGTCTTCTTCTCCCCTCTTACTGGCCTCCCAGTCTCCTGCTCTACTGTCACTGACCTTCCAGTCCCCTGCTCCCCTGTCACTGGTCTCTAGCTCCCGTGTTTCTGGCCTACCAGTCTTTAAGTTATCTAGTGAAGGCTACCCAACATGAGGCTACCATCTTAAATGAAGCTCTAAACCTGCACCTTCTCTAAAACCCACACTTCATTCAAGTTTACATTTTCAGTTCCTACTGTGATACAGGTATCTGCATCAGTTTCTGTCCCCGTTCTTCACTTGTGGACTGCTATTTTTTCTAATATTGCTGCTGTTGCTTGTTATTTTTGTACAATAATTAATTGCCGTCTATCTGAATCTTTGCATACTTATCAATTTTGCTGATAGAATACAGTGTGTCATAATACTGCATTTGCTTACACTAGTACTGTTACTGCCCTTTTCAGCTGCAGTATATTTCTTGTACATTTTGTACAGCCTTGTGTTTTTTTGCTCTCCATCTTTATCATGTCCCACCTGTGCTTCTGTGGTCTTGTGGTGTTCTGTTATTGTTTTTTGTAGTAGCTCGTATTTCGTTTAAATTTTAGTTTTATATCACACTACTCATCATTATGCCAGTATGTTTAAAAACAGTACATCCTTTTATTAACAATGCCACACTCATCAGGGATATAAGCCAAAGTGCAATACATTGCTGCAGTGCAGCTGCAGAGTGAATGGTAAAGATTGTGTCATGTCTGGCTGAGGGGAGATGGACACAGCAGCACGCAACCAGATATAAGAGGAACAGTTTATTGATAACGAAAAGTTTAAAGTTCAACACAAAGTACTTTCATCTCCTGAGGAGTCCTTTCTTGAGGAGTCTCTCTACTCCTTGAGAATCCTGAGTTCTTGTGATTTCCTAAGTGTCCCGCCTCTGTGTAACAACGTCCTACTGTCCTCTGTTCGTAGCCAGGACCTCCTTTAGAGAAACAGGTTTTTCACACAGCCACATGTTACTCATGCTTAGAGAGAGAGAGAGAGAGAGAGAGAGAGAGAGAGAGAGAGAGAGAGAGAGAGAGAGAGAGAGAGAGAGAGAG
>JBBPDE010207422.1:0-15117 GCA_037974605.1 Nannopetersius ansorgii
CTTCAACAGTGGGAGACAGACTGGTCTTCAAAGCAGCAGTTAATAACACCTTCCAGACCAGGTACCCTTCACGCCACACCCACAACACACACACACACACACACACACACACACACACGCACACACACAGAATCTCCACATCAGTCCACACTCCTCAAGAAAGTAAATCTAAAGTCCACCTCACTTTTATCACTAGAGCATTTAGACTACATCAAATCAAACCTCAAAAAACTTCCTTTGTTTATTTGTGTTCATTGTAATGTTTGTTTTTATTGTACTATTTGAACTAGGAATAAACAATTGCATACACTTTATGGGCAAAGGTACTGGGACACCTGACCATTACACCAACAGGGACTTTATTGAGATTGCATTCAAATACAGAGACTTCAATATTGAGTTGGTCCACCTTTGAAAATGTAACAGCTTCCACTCTTCTTGGAAGGCTTTCTACAAGATTTTGGAGATTCTGTGGGAATTTGTGTCCATTCATTCTGTAGACACTGATGTTGAATGAGAAGGTCTGGATCACAATCTCCATTCCAGTTCATCCCAAAGGTGCTGGATGGGGTCGAGGTCAGGGCTCTGTGCAGGCCATTCAAGTTCTTCCACACCAAACTTATCCAATCTTGTTTTTATGGAGCTCGCTTTGTGCACTGAGGCACAGTCACGCTGGAACAGAAAAAGTTTATCCCCAAATTGTATCCACAAAGTTGGAAACACGGCATGAGTTTTGCTAAAGCATTAAGATTGCCCTTCACTGGAAGTAAGAGGTCACCTGAATTAAATGATTGTGTGTCCCAATACTTTTTTGCATATAGTGTACTTTGGACGATTAAATAGTGTATAAAGACATGAGTTGTGTGTCAGTGTGGAGGTGGGCGTGCGGGTGGAGGCGTTTAACTGCTCTGAGTGGAACGACGGCAGGTCTCGGCACATCAACAGTGCCTTCCTCATCTACCAAATGCCAGGAGGCGACGAAGGAAGAAGAGTCTTTCCAGACGTCTCGTTCACCACACAGGTGAGAAAATATTCGCGTAAAGTCCTTTGGATTAAAAACCCCTGATACTGAAACTCCTGTGTGTTTGAAGGACGGCGAAAGGAGGTACTTTGCTGCAATTGTGAGGAGGAGGATCCGCACAGTCAGGTACTTCTTCAGAGACTGATTTTGTCTGATAATGTTTTGAGTGAAGTCGTTTCTAATTGTAAATTATTGCGTTATTTCTGTGTGCCCAGAAAACATGTTTTATACTCAAAGGATAGCGGACCTTCCTCTGAGCCGTGGGGCAAAAGCAATCAGGTAATACACAAGAAACATATTTGAGGATTTATTTAACACTTTAAAAACATGAGAGGCCCCGCAGCGGCACGGTGGGCAGCGCTGTTACTCACACTTCCAGGGTTGGGGTTTTGAACCCGCCACCCTAGTGAGGGAACCACAAAATGGTTCTGGGACCACAGAATCGAACTTGTGACCCGGCCATCCTAGTCCTCTGATAACCGGAACCTGAGGATCTGGAAAGGTTCTGGATTTGAGAGTCTCATATTGTTTGCTCTGGGTTTTTTCTAAGACTAATGACTAATAGTTTTCCCACATTTTTGTGTGAATCTATTACATTTTGACACATTTGTCCCAGTGGTGACTGCAGAATGAAATGTGTTAAATTCAGCTAAATTATTACACATTTATTACACGTTTGCTGGACTTATAGCTGCTATGATGAGTAAATAAAGAACAAATTATTTTTGTTAAGGGGCATTTGGCTGACCTCAAAAATGCTCTACAGAATGAATAGGCCCAAAGTCTTTGTATGCAAGTCCCTGTTGGCTTAACGGTCAGGCGTCCCAATACTTTTGTCTATCCAGTGTAAAAATAGTCATTGTGGATTTCGTTATTTTGTTGAGAACATCAGTTCATGATTCGGCACCTTTATTGTGTCTCCACTGCTCTTCAGGTCTTTGTGAGCTACAACAACGTCGCCGCTCTGACCATCCTGGCGGCGAAGCAGAGCTGGGAGACCGGCAGCATCAGCAGCAGGGTATCAGAGAGAGCCTCACATTTTTGTGTTTCATGTTACACCTCACCAGCCAATCATCATCAAGCACACCTCTGTGTTCTAGATCAGTGTGTTCTTGCACGAGGAGCCCGAGCCGCTGTGTGTGAAGGTGGAGATGGAGGTGCAGATTCCAGCCTGCCGGGCGTTTTACATGCTCTCTGACCTCACACTGCGCCCCCACTGGGACAAACTATACCTGTAGGTGCTTAAAACATGAAAGCAAACCTGATTACAAACATGTAATCCCGAGTCCGAACAAGTTGGTGAACCTTAATCTAATTAGTCAAATCTTCTGTGCTCAGGAGCTGTGAGGAGGTTGGAGCAGATGAAGAGGAAACAGATGAAGAAAGACTCTACCACATTAAATGTTGCGAGGTCAATGGGGAAAAAAGAGATTTTGTGATCCTGCGGTCGAAAAGACCACCCTGCAAAGAGGGGTAGAGTGACCTGAGCTCTGACCATCTTACAAACCTTTTACACCACCATGCTCATGATCCTGCCAACTGCTAACCTACCCCATTCACCCCACCTACAGGGACCCCTTTATAGTCGCCTTCCGCTCCGTCACTGTGGACTCTGTTCAGCCTGAAGAAGACTTCATTCGAAGTGAAGCGAAATGTGCAGGATTCCTCATTCACCGATTAGGAGCTTCATCATGCAAGGTGCAACACAAATGCAACATCATGAATCACCTCATCATTGCTGCACCTACACAAAGAGCTTGCAGTTTATAGGGTACACCATATACACAGTTCTTACCTGCTGTGCGCAGTTTACAAATTAGACAGGCATTTCTAGCATCAGCTGCAAAACTGCTGACCAGATCAATTAGATCAGTTTCTGCCTAGGACCCTATCGCCAGTTCTCTGGTTCTCCTAGCAGTGGAGCACTGAACCTCTTGCAGGACCTGCTGTGTTGGAGACAGTTTGGTTCTTCTGTGTCTCAGATTTCGACCATTTTTCTGCTTCCAGCATCGACTTCATTGACTGTTGACTAATACACTTTATAGACAAATGCTTCAGGTTGCCTGATCATTACACCAACAGGGACTTTAATGACATTGTATTCAAACGCTTCCCCTCTTCTTAGAAGGCTTTCTGTGGGAATTTGTACCCATTCATTCTGTAGAGCAGGAGTGTCAAACTCCAGTCCTGGAGGGGCATAGTCCAGCATGTTTTGGTGATTTCCCTGCTCAGAAACACCTGGTTCACCTCGGCGGTTAATTGTCAGGTTTAATGAATGTGCTTGAGGAGGGGAACCATCAAAATGAGCTGGAGACCGGCCCTCTAGGTTTAGAGCTTGACACCCCTGCTGTAGAGCATTTATGACTGATGTTGGACGAGAAGCTCTGGCTTCCAATCTCTGTTCCAGTTCATCCCAAAGGTGTTGGATGGGGTTGAGGTCAGGGCTGTGCAGCCAGTCAAGTTCTTCCATACTGAACTCATCCAGCCATGTCTTTATGGAGCTTGTTTTGTGCACTGGGACACAGTCATGCTGGAGTAGAAGAGGTTCTCCAAAATGTGTGTTGTCCAAAACGTCTTGGTAGGCTAAAGCATTAAGATTGGCCTTCAGTGGAAGTAAGGAGCCGCCTGAATTCAACAATTAAGAGGTCTGTCCCAATACTTTTGTCCATATAGTGTATAATACACCCCCCTTCAACAGGGGACACTAGACCCACATCACCACTGCTCTTCACCTGCAGTGGTTTAAGGTTGGGGCTGATTAGTGTGTGCATTTGAAAGACATGAGCCGCTGTCTGATGTAGGTTTTTGTGAAGTTTGTCCTGGCCCTGATTTAGTAGTACTGCAGATGGAATGAACTTGTAACTGGTCTCAAGATTCCACACCAGAACATGGTACGGCCGTGAGAAACATTTGGCTTAACTGGGGAAGAGAGACCTTGTAGTGCAAAAACTATTTTTAATTCTGAAGTGTTTATTAGGTTTATATACTTATAAGTTTCTAAGAACAATAATATTTAAAGGTATTACAATGTATGTACTAGATCAGGGGTGCCCAATGCTGGTGAGCCAACATTTAGTGCTTCATCTCATCCAACACATCTGAAACAATTCAGTAACCAATTAGCAAGATGCTTGCTGGCTGAGTCAGGTGTGTGAAATGATTCTGATACCCGAGAACCCCTGTACTAGATAACCATGAAAGTAAACATGCAAATCTTACTTTACTCATAGTACAGATCATAAAGTAATGCATGCTTATGAATGTCTCAGCTATATCTATAAATCACAGTTTGAAATGATGTACATTTTATATCAGGTACCAAAAAGTATTTTTAGTATTTTCAGTACTTTCAGTAAACTAAGTGCTGATGAGATACTTTATGAAATTAAATCCACATCTGCTCTCCTGTAGATCTCTTACTACAACCAAGTGACTCAGGGAGTGTTGCCTTATGTAGCCGGGAGTTTGGCGGGATGGTCCAAGTCTCTGGAGGAAACAGCCATGGCCTGCATTTCTTTTCTGGAGAAAGATGAACAACTTCTTTCTGAACACTTCGACGTTTTGGCCTGTTCCTCCTCGTAGAACCACCTTGCCTCAGTGATGCTGATGGACCGTCTTGCATCAATGGTCCACATTTCAGGTCCCGCCTCAGTTCTACTGGATTAAAGTCTTGAAGGAGAAGTGTGTTTAATGACAGTGGGGCAGTTCTGTTAGACCCACCTGCTCATTTCTCGCCATAAAAAGGATTTTATTTACACTAAGAAACATAACTAAATCATGGACGTTTGGATGATTTAAGAGAAGGGGTGGAGGTAATTCAGTGGGTAGGATACTTGCCTCTGGACCAAGAGGTCACAGGTTTGAATCCTACCTTCAGCACACCACCACTGGGTCCCTGAGCAAGACCCTTAACCCCAAGTTGCTCCAAGGAGACTGTCCCCTGTAGTTAAGGAATGGAAGTCGCTTTGGATAAAAGCATCTTTTAAATGCCATAAATGTAAATTTAAATGTAAGAGAACAGAGGTGACCTTTTCTTGACTCCATCTGTTCCAGTGATTTCTGTGAAGACCTGACCCTTTTGTGCACAACATGCTCAAATGACAGAAAGTTATTTACCTGTTTTAACCTAAATTCCCTTATTAACAGCACTCTCAAATTCTCAGTCTCAAATTCTATGGAAAAATCTCTCCTGAATAATAAACAGTAAAACAGAAAAAGAGGAGAATAAAACGTCTCACTGTGCTGCCTGAGATCATGCAGTGAAGAAACAGACAAACTGCTGATTATTCTAAAGACTGACCCAGAACTACCTTTTGTTTTAGGTAATAAATAAAGTGTGTGATACTTGAAACTTGGTCATTATTAGTTAAAACCTTCTAATTGTTTCTTATTTTTTGTAGATCAATTGGATGTAATGAAGCCTCTCAGATCTTTGCGATCTTTTTCACATTTTTTTCCTCATTCATCCTACAAAAATACATTTCTCCTAAAGATCTTTTGAAGGGACAAAGAAAATGCCTTGATTTAAAAAAAAAATGACTGCCATCATTAATATATCATATTAATGCAGATCTCTGATGTCAAATTTAATTGCACCTAAAATAACCGCCAGCACAAAACTCATCTTCAACATTGCATAAATTGAAGCAATTCAAATGGTATCGGAATACAAGCATATGACTTTTATTTAAAGCTCAGTATATATCAGCGATTTACATTTTGTTTTGTTTTTTTACTGAATGTGTGCAGTCCTCAGTATTTCAGAAATAATAAATGGCCTTGTTCTTTTCAGGATATTAATCACAGCCAAACTTTTGAAGTCAAACATGTAGAACTCTTTCTAGAACCAAATTCTGACCAGGTTCAGAACACCACCACCTTCATCTTCTTGGAAGGCGCACGCTTCTCAGAAACATGGACGTCTTCGTGATCAGCACTCGTCTGGTTGGACAGACGCTTGAGGGTGATGGAATTTGCTGCGTGAACATTCAGAATGTTAAATGACATTAAAATTACATAGAATTATTTAAGCCATTAAACCGCCATTAAACCAAAGATCTCTACTTAAAAAAGACACAAGGCCAAAGTAAAGACCAGTAAGATCAGAAGAGGTGTATTATCATCATCTCTGGAAATTGTTAAATGGGTTACATGTCAATCAATTAATCACTCAATCAATAAACAAATAACACTTTATCTTATTTTAAAACTCGGAGGATCTGTTCAGTGAAATTCTCCTGATTTCAGAACTACTGATGGGCGAGAGACCCCACAGGACAAAGAGGGACAACTGTCTCACCTGAGTTCTGGTGCTCGGGGCAGTCCTTCTGGAAATGTTCTACTGAACCACACACTCGACAGCAGCCCCCTGAATAACAACAAAAACACACAAAAACCACACACTTCGTTTAAACACCATCTGCCAATCAACGAACAAATATGTAAACAGGTGGGATCTTTACTTATCCCACAGCACTGCACCGTGTTTCTTTCTAATCAGACCATCATTTAAAAAAGATCTGACACACCTGCAGTGTACAGTCCTTTGGGGTTGTCAGGGCAGGATTTGGAGAGGTGACCGGTCTTCCCACAAATGAAACACTTCGCAAAAGGAAAAGCACCTGGAAGAAAAGAAGAAAATAAAAAGACAAATCTTGCACACTGTGTGCACATACTGCTTATTATGAACTGAGGTTCTTACTTGTGCATGAAGATAGAAAAGGTAGAGAATACGAGCAAAAATGGAGGCCAAAAAGAAAATGTTTAAGTTGTCGACTGAGTGAGCGGAGTAAGTACATTAATTAACGGGGTCTGTTTGAACAGTCTATTTCCAGGTACTGCTCAATTCTTTTTGATTCAGATTAGATTAGTCGCTTGTAAAGTTTTGTGAGGGACTTTTAAACAGCTACATGAAACAAACAAACATGTAAACAACCTCACCCTTCTATGTGTACTGTTTTCACACACTTTTCTGATCTGTTACATTTGAACTTTAAAAGCCGGAGAAAATGATTTCCCTTTCTTACCCAAAGCAGGGTCCACTTTAACTCTGCACCTCTGGATCTCATGCTCTGTAGAGCCACAGCGGTAGCAGATCCCTCTGCCCAGCTCTTCATCGTTATCAGCTTCTGGGCAGTCAGCCAGTCCATGGCCAGGCCTCCTGCAGTTAAAGCATACCTGAACATGGAGAAGAAATACAACATTAATAACTAGAAGACGCACTTCCATAAGAAAATCTGAAGTTTGATTGCGTGGTTGCTATAAAACCAGTGTGTGGAGACACCAAGACCACCCACACATTGGTTTATAAAAATATTGCTTCCAGTCTCAAACTCGCAGGTTTTGGTTCAGAAACAGGCTGTCTACCCGCTGCGCTATCTGGGTGAGGGAGGGGGGTGCAAGGGGTGCACAGGGTTCGCCGGCTCTTACCAAGCCATTTATGGAAACGGCTGACTGCACAGTAGCATTCACAGGCTGGTTATATTTAATTAAACTATAAACAGTCACAAACTGACCTGGAAGTATGTTCTAAGAGCATGCTGTGTGTTTTGCTCCGTGTTTATTTCTTCACGTTTGGGTTATTCACCTATTGTTCTGTCCTCAGCTTCCAAATGTGTCGCTGTACAAGGCTCTTTCACCGCATTGATTCAAAACGGAGCTTTACTGTCCTCTATCAACCTTAGTCATTACAGAGGCAACTCCACCATAAAAAAGATTATTACACTATGAACACTCGGCACCTGATCATCTGATCAATTAACGATTTACAAGCGCAAAACACCGGATACTAACGGATGTTTTGACATTGAAACCATGCTCATATTTCAAAAGCTCTAAAAGGAGAAGCAGCTCCAGAATACAGGTGGAATAAAAATACAGGTGGAATAACTAGAATAATAATAATAAAACATGAGAATGACACTAATAAACTTTTTCAACCACACTATTAATGTGTGACCCCATTATAACCAATACCTTCATCTGCTTACCATATTGCCTTTTTTAGTGTCCTGTCTCTTAACCCTCCGATTTTCTCTTCTCTGATCTTTTTTGAAGGCTGTGGCAACCACTTCCCTCACATCCGGCTCCATAGAGGTTCCTTTCTGAGATCCTTCCGCTTCTAACTGTCCGGTCTGTTTTAAAAAGTCCATAAACCCGTTCACATCAGGATGTTTCCTTTTGTGATTTCTCTTTCCACCACCACGTTGATGAACATGCCGTGAACTGTGTGATGCCCCATCACAGGAACGTGAGTCTGAAGAGCCTGTCCTAGTATCAGTAGCCCCTGCTCCTCCTGCCCTCAGCTCGCTCCATGGTGTCGCGCCGGCCGCTTTATGTTTATGAACATTGTTGGCTCTCGTCCAGCGAGTCATTCTGACACTGGGAGAAAAGAAAGACCAAAATCAAAGACATAAAGTCAAGAAAAACATACATACGTGTGTGTGTGTGTGTGTGTGTGTGTGTGTGTGTGTGTGTGTGTGTGTGTGTGTGTGACCTGATCTGGCCAAATGAGTCACAGTAACACAAAATTCAAAACTGAGATTTTGGATCATTTAACAGATAAGACAATAAGCTTTAAAATGATATCTTGGTCAAAGCTGTATCTTAAACGGTTGTCAAGTTACAATCGTTTGAATTATGGTAGCACAGCAGTATTTTCCGACTTCCGACTCATTACAGCAGATCTGCAGATATATATATTCAGCTCTGGAAAATAAGTTGTAGATAAGAGACTACAAACATGTTCTGTGTTTCAGCTTTTATAGGTCCAAGTATTGAACTGAACAGCTTTGCCTTAGTTTTTAAGAACAGCTGACATATTTCTCCAAATTTCCAAATTTCTTTTAAAAGAAATGACAATACATCATAAAAAAGTTCTGTTTACAGAACTTAAATATTTAAAAAAAAAAAAAATCTTGTTCACTCAAACAAAATGGCAACAATTACCTTTGACGTACTTCTAGTAGAGTTTTGCATTTCAACTGGTCACATTGTAAGAGAAGAGTGTTTTTCTTATATTTTCCTCATTAAAAGATTGACTCAAGTGAACACTAATCAGTACCTCATAAAGCAGAATGAGGTGCTTGTGTATGAGTTTAACGGACACTGGCAAGGAATAACTGTCAGACTCAAAGAGATGATTTAAAAATAAATCGCAGTGGTCTCTTTTTGTGTGTGTGTGTGTGTGTGTGTGTGTGTGTGTGTGTGTGTGTGTGTGTGTGTGTGTGTGTGTACCTGTATCAGCTCTCCTCCTCACTGTTCTCTTCCACGGGGAATCAGAACCCTGCAGATGGTCCAGATTTTAAGTTCACCCCTCACTCTATGGTCTGCAAGTTCCTCACTAAAGTCACGGTGTTTTGCTGCGTTTGGTTTTTAACATTAAACGACATTAACCTTATAGCTGTTATTGCTCCATGAACAAGTGTCACTAAACTCCCTGATGGTAAAGAGGTCTGAGAGACACATTAATAAAAATTTCTCCGGAAAACTGATCTCTGTACACACGCGTGTCTGACTGTCCTACACCTTAAACAGCCCGCCGTGTTTCTTCTCCCGTTGTTTGTTCCGCTTGAAACTGAGCACTATCCGCAGCTTCAGAAAATGTACTTTAAATAATCTTTTTTTTCCACCGATACAGTTTATCATTCATTCATCGTTTACAAAAACGATGCATTCATTAATATGCTAAAGGTTTTTGGGCTCGGGTCTGACATGAAAGCTGTTCACATTTTTCTTACGCTATTAAAATCCTCCCTATTATTATTATTGTTATTATGTATTGTTCTTGTTCTTGTTATTGATGACGCTGAAGAAGAAGAAGATGACGACGAAGGACAACACGGATTATTATTATTATATCTGAGACTTCTTGTGTGTTTTGAGTTGTTTCTACTCCAGTCCTGGGGGAGGCGCTGCTGGATAAAAATGAGGAAGAGGACAAGACAACAACAACAACAACAACATCAGCTGCTGCTGCAGAGAACACGTTTCACCTGAAATTTCTTTCCACTTTTAACAGTTTTCATTAGACAGTTTCTTCTACGGCCGCTCCTGTCAAACAGATCAGACCAGGAGGAGTGATCGGACAGTGAAGATGCTCAAGTGTGATCTTCAACAAGAGAAACATTAAAACAGTGACTGCTTACCTTCTTCTCCTCTAGATCATCCGAACTCCTCAGAAATATGAGTCACGAACGTGGAGTTAACAGCCTTCAGTTCAACCAGGACCAGAGTGAGTCTAACTTTCCTCCTTTACACCTTTAACTTAAACATTAACACCTTCTTCTGAATGTTCTGGGGGTTGACTTAGGGGGGTGTTCTAGAGGTTGTTTCGGAGGCTGTCCTGAAGGCCGTTTTGGGGGGTTGTTCTGGAGGCTGTTCTGAAAGTTGTTCTGGAGATATTTCTGTAGGCTGCTCTGGAGATTGTTCTGAAGGATTTTCTGAAGGATTTGTTCTGGAGGTTGTTCTGGAAATTCGTCTGAAGGATTTGTTCTGAAGGCTGTTCTGGAAATTGTTCTGTAGGATTTTCTGAAAGATTTGTTCTGGAGATATTTCTGGTGGCTGCTCTGGAGATTGCTCATAAACTGTTGAGGTTGACGTTGTTCCCCAGTACTGAAGAGAAGCTATAGTTTGTGGTTCTGTATTTCTAACCCTCTTCTGTATTTCAGGTTGTTTCTGTTGTGCCATGGAGACCGGAGTTCGGATTTACAACGTGGAGCCCCTGATGGAGAAAGGACATCTCGGTCAGGAAATGTTTTTCTATCTAGAAGGTTATTTTCATCTGATTATAATACCATTTTTGTTAAAATAACTGCAGTTGATTTTTTTATTTGTGTTTCACAGACCATGAACAGGTTGGAAGCGTTGCTCACTGTTCGATGCTTCATCGTTCAAACCTCCTGGCCGTTGTGGGTGGAGGCGTCAACCCAAAGTTCTCTGAGATATCTGGTATTCTTCAGTTCACACACTTTTTTAAGAGAGTGTCTTAATGTGTTCTATGGAAAAATGTTGGGTTGTAAAATCTAATTGGCTGAATCTTTTGTAAAATACCAAAATAACACAAATAACCAAATTAATGTAGCATATCAAATCTGTGATGCTGTTTGTGGAATCAGTGATCAATGATCATTTGAATGCTTGGTGACCACAGCCCAATGTTTATGAGACAGATAAAGTAAAGTGTCTCCTTATAGTCACATGTGAACACACCATAGCACACTGTGTGAACAATATGAAAACTATTCTCTGCATTTATCCAATTCACCAAGTGAAGCAGCTGGCTGCCATAAACGGGGGGCGCCCAGAGAGTGTTGTCTGGGGATGGTACCTTGTTCAAGGGTAACTCAGTGGTGCCACTAACAGTCCCGGGATTTGAACCTACAACCTTCTGATCGCAGGGACAACCCCCTAACCACCAAGCCAGCAGCAAAAGTAACAGCCACGTCTAGAGAGAGAGTTCTTTATTGTGATTGTTAATAATAATATATGGTGTATCAAACAGCCATGTGTTCAGTTTCTAGGTAACAGTGTTGTTCGATGTCTGTATGTAAGCGAATGACTGTGAGTGGCCTCTGTCCTTTTGAACTCTTCAGTGACTGTTTTCTCGCCACAGTTTTGATCTGGGACGATGCTCGTGAGGTCCGGGACACTAAGGATAAATTAGTGCTGGAGTTCACGTTCACCAAACCCGTCCTGGCTGTTCGCATGAGGCACGACAAGTAAGAGCAAGACCGCTTTTCTCATGATCTCTTGGAAGCGAAGCTTCGGTAAGAGTAGAATGTTATTGATGTTTGTTTGTGTGTTTTAAAGAATCATCCTGGTCTTGAAGAACAGGATCTATGTGTACAGCTTTCCAGAAAACCCAGTGAAGCTGTTTGAGTTTGACACGCGAGATAATTCGAAAGGTGTGTCCTTTTGTTTATGTTTGTGTTCAGAATGATGTGTGAAGGTGATCTCAGGCTCCTGGGAGTTCACTGATGTTTGCTTCTCCTAGGACTGTGTGATTTGTCCCCCAGCATGGAGAAGCAGCTGCTGGTCTTTCCTGGACACAAATGTGGCAGTTTACAGTTAGTGGTAAGAACACCTTGGCCAAATAATAACAGCTTCATTAGTGTTACTGTTCTTAAGTTTTGTATTTATTATTATTATTCTTTTTTATAGCCAATATTGGCACCACTTCTCGATGGAGCTCGTGCTGAATTTCGGGACTGTTCCAATGTCAAAACCCCCTTTAGTATCGGGGTGCAGTGCGCTTGTCTGATCGGTTGATTAGAGGCCGAGTATTGTTTTTTTAAAAACTGGTTGAGACACATCTGAAATACATTTGGAGAGAGAGAGAGAATGGTGGAGACCCCTTTGAAATCTGTTTGAGTCTGTGGCTTGATGCATGCAGAAGCCCAGGACAGAGAAAAAGGCAAAAAAGTTAAACAGAAAGTACCCAAAAATAGCTTGGTAAGAGCCAGTAAAACAATTTAGTAGTAAACAGCTGGATAAAACCAGCAGGATAAAAAAAAAAAAAAAAGAAATCAGGAAAGTATTTAAAATATTAAGACAGTATACCGCTGTTGATGTTTCCTAAGCATCTAATTGGGATAAACAGCAATAATTGAATTAATAATTATTTTGTATAAAATCGTATTCATTAAAGTTTAGTATGATTTTTGTTTGTAACCCTAAATAAAAAAGTAAAAGCTGATATAGATTAAATATCAGGCCAGTAATATAGTATCTGTACTCAGTACTGACATACTTCATAATCAGGTGTGAACGGGAGAAGTGGTTTTGTTCATCGCAGTTGTGCTGAATTATCAGAAACTCACCGGTTCCTTTTTTTTTTTTTTTTAAGGACCTTTCCAACACAAAACCTGGAACATCTTCAGCACCCTTCACCATCAACGCCCATCAGAGCGAAATCGCTTGTCTGGCTCTGAACCAGCCAGGCACTGTCGTGGCTTCTGCGTCCCGGAAAGGAACCTTGATCCGTCTGTTCGACACGGTGACCCGCGACAAGCTGGTGGAGCTGCGGAGAGGAACCGACCCAGCGACTTTATACTGGTGACTTTCATATTCATGTGTAATAATATTAGGAAGAAACAAAACACTTTGGGTCTGAATGTTTGGGGCAGCTGTTGGCCTAGTGATCATAGAGTTGACCCTGCGATCAGAAGGTTATGGGTTTGAATCCCAGGAATGCTAGTAGAATTTCACATTGTTCACACTGTGTGCTGTGGTGTGTGACTATAAGGGACCACGATACTTTACTTACCTCCTGCAATGTCTCAAAGTCATTTTAAGCTCAACTTAAAGCTTCATTATTAAAAAAAAGTCAACCACTATTTCTTGTGAAATATCTAAATGATAGGTGACTACAGAAGTATACAAATTTAAAACAATATTCACTCCTGTAATGCTCAAACATATACATTTTCTTGTTAAGCAAGAATTTTTCTTGTTTTCCAGCATCAACTTCAGCCACGACTCGTCCTTTCTGTGTGCATCCAGTGATAAAGGGACTGTTCACATATTTGCACTCAAAGACACCAAGCTGAACCGGCGCTCTGCGTAAGAAATGCCGGCTCTGAAACTTTGTTCTTTCAGTTTTGCCACACCGTTTTTAATCTTAATCACAATACAGGTTTATTTAGTTATTTGAATTATTAACTCTTTTTGTGTGGTCTGTTATATGCTTCTTGTTGCACTGAACATGCTAATGACAGAAGAATTTCACTCGGGATAAGGAAAGTTCTTTCTAATCTTAACTGTGTCCTCTTCAGCTTGGCCCGGGTGGGGAAAGTGGGGCCGGTAATCGGCCAGTATGTGGACAGTCAGTGGTCTCTGGCCAGTTTCACTGTTCCGGCTGAATGCGCCTGCATATGTGCCTTTGGGAAAAACACCTCCAAGAACGTCAACTCCGTCATCGGTGAGTGAAAACTGATTGACCGCTCTTAGCAGTCTTAGCAGTTCTGCCTGGCACTAAATAAATATCGTCTCTTTTTTTTTCAGCAATATGCGTCGATGGGACTTTCCATAAATACGTCTTCACTCCGGATGGAAACTGCAATCGAGAAGCTTTTGACGTGTATCTGGACATCTGTGATGATGATGATTTCTAAGCCTGGTGCCAACAAGAGTCGAAACTTTTCTGAGCTTAGACATCGGACACTCAGCTTGTGTTTTAAATATCAGTGTATAATCAGATCTATATAAAGATGTTTTCACAAAAGGGAATAAAACACCTTATCAACAGTAGTGTGCTGTAAACAGTGTAAATCGCAGTGTTTTGAAAACGTTTGGAGGTTTAGCAGGTGATGCATTGGAGTCTCTGATCATGGTTTATTCCTCAAACAAGCAAAAAAGCCTGAAAACTTATTAATTCAGTTTTTTATCGAGCTTTAGTGCCGGTCCAGAACAGGAATGCCTGCAATGGGACAGTCAGATTGTCCGTTTCCGGACGTTTCCGTTATGAGGTGAACTTTTCTAGTGGCTCAACGATCCAAACTCGTTCAATCAAAAACAGTATGTTCTTTGGAAATAAAAATGGTTTCATAGTTATTTCAAAGTAAAAAAGGTTTGCGGTGATTAAACACTGTCCTCTGCTGTTACAGGAAAATGGACTGTTTAATATGGTATCATTTGTGAATGAGTTAAAAAAAAAAATCAAAATAAAAGTTTTATATGGGAGAGAATAACTGACTTGATCTTATTTTTAAACAGTGTATCAAAAAAACAGACCTATAAGTTAAAGCCACAAAGTTTAGACTGTGTCAGTGGATTTAACAGTAGTAGAAATGTTTATAGCAGTTTCATTTGTTTTTAATTAGTTTGTACCGCTCCTGGAAAAAGTAACACCCACCAATGACTGTGTGGTGCAGGGTCTGCACTAAAATATTCCAGCTATACTGTCATTAATCCAATTATAATTGTGCAGCACATTATCCTAATGTTCAATAAGAGTCCCATAGGAACCCTGGGGAAACATTGCATCAGTGCAGGAGATCTGGAGAAAGAAAGCACTAAGTTATGAAAGTGAAAGTGACCATTTGTCATACGTGAACACACCACAGCACACAGTGTGAACAGCACGAAATTCTTCCTCT
>JBBPDE010207535.1:0-15095 GCA_037974605.1 Nannopetersius ansorgii
TGATATACACACATGCTGGGTATAAATACTACATATAAGTAACACAGTAGAGTAAAAACTGCAAACACAGATGGTAATATGAAGTAAGTTATGGCACTTATAAGAAAATCGGTAGTAATAAAAAGTAATATAGACCTAAGTAGTTATATGACACATAAGATATTGCGAGTAATGAAGTGATTTAGCACCCATTTAGAAATCGTCACAAGGTATTTCACGTAATTATAACATTTAACACCTGTTAATTATATTGCACAATATTGCCCATGGTGGACTGTAGCATGTAGTCCTTCACATGATGATAGATATTTAACCTGGTAAGGAAATATACAATGATAAAATATACATGAAGCAAGAGTTCTCAGAATAAGTGACTCTCACCAGTGCACAAAGCAGAAAGTGTCTCTATGCAGGGAGTCCTGCAGCACCAGATGCTTCTGGTATCTGTTTTCAGCTCGAACTCGGAGTAAAACTGCTGTTTAATCACCGGCCCACATGTTGTTGTTTGGGCCATTAAACCAAACCGTCCCCAGCGGTAGATTTAAAGGCCGGCGCTGCGTTACAGCCTGACTCACAGTTTTGTCCGACAGCAAATTTATGCGCGACACCAGAAATTATCCTAGATGCCACTTGATACCAGCGAGTTTTTCATAGTAAATAGAAATTTTTGTTTAATCTTAGTTAAATAGTTGACATGGATTTAAGCTGTTTTTCAGGTAAGAAACAGTTGTGGACTTCTTAAGCACTGATTTACGTCGCTCTGGATAAGAGCGTCAGCTAAATGCCGTAAATGTAAATGTAAATGTTTTTAAGCCGCTTAAATTTCAAAATAAGTACTAATCCCTATCGGACTGTGTTATATTCTGACTGCTCTCCGACTCCACAACAAAGACCTTGCAGATGACCACACAAACAAACAAACACACACACACTAGGGCATTAACAACTTAAGATTTTTTCAAGTCGACTAGTTGGTCAGCAAAGTTGAGTCGACGAGTCGTTTGATGACTTCATCTCACACACAGTGGAGGAACACAGGCATCCAACACTGCGCAGCTTTTATTAAAGTTCTCTGTAAAATTAACAGTCAACGTGACAAACACAACAAAACAAAGACTGATGACTTGAATTATCTTTAATTTAAGTGTAGAACTGAGAGTGGGAACAGTTTAAGCCACGGCAGGAAGACTCCCTGCAGTGCTAGCGTTAGCCATGTTAGCTGGCGGAGCCGTTTCGGATGCAGAGCGCTGGTTCTGTTACTGTACTTTAACACCGACTTGCAGGTTGTGCAGGTCTCCGTGCTGTTTGTGTGTCTAGAGTGAAGGATCCCTACATATGAGATGTGATGTGTGTCTGTCTTCTCTGCTGCATGTCTCTCGTATTGTTGTGATCTCGTGTTTAGATTCCCCTCGCACCCCTTTTATGAAGGGACTATAATAATTGGTTAAACCAATTAGCGTCAGCCAATCAGCGTCAGCCAATCAGAAGCACGGATTGCATTGCGTACACAAGCGAGTGCAGAGATAGAAAAAACACACACGACTAGTCGACTTCTCTCAGGGGGCGTTGACTTGTGCCTCTGTAGTTGACTTTTGGGTTAATGCCCCAACACACACAGATGCATACATCCAATACACTATACTAGTTATGTGCAATTTTCTGATGGGACACATGCAGGTTTTTTTTCTAGGGTGGAACTATCACTATCAGGCAAAATGTTAAATTTAAACATGCATCTTGTGCATTTACACTGTTATTCTCAATGGCTGTCACTCCACTGTATATATGTGTGTGTGTGCATCTACAGTGTGCTTATATTTTCTTATTTATCCACACTGTATGTAAATATTTTACAACACAGATGTCCATATTCTTTATCTCTAGAGTGTACATTTTATACCGCACCGTTAGTATAGTGTTTTATCTTTATTTTGATTGCTATCTTAGTTTTTGCTGCTTCTAACTTTGTTGTGTCCACTTTCTGCCGTGACAAATTTCCTACTTGTGAAACTAATAAAGCTTTATCTTGTGTGTATATTGGGGCATTAAACGGTCTGTAATGGACGAATTGATGAATTGGTGCTGTTCCAGGAAGAAATGTTTGCTGTTAGAGTTCAGTGGCTTTACAGTTTACACACTCTTCTAACACTCCCCCAAAACACACACACGCGTGTTCAAGCTAAATAAGAGCATCGTGATGATTGTGGGACAGCTGTGAGTGCTAAAATAACTAAAACGTGAGATCATTGTGAATGAATCACCGTTGTGCTAAAAACAGCCAACATTTCTCCACTCCAACCTCTGATCAGGCCGTGACGGAGGGGCTGCGCGCGTTCCTAGATAAAATAGGCCTCTGTTTTATCAGAAGCTGCTGCAAACAGTGACGTCTCAGTCCAAGAGCATCACCAGTTCTGTGTTTATCAGTAAATTAGGAAGGGGGGTAGAAAGGACATTTTAATGGTGTTGCCATTTTGTAAACTGCTCATTATGAGTTATAGTCATCCTCCGCTTTTGCAGCGGTCCCGTTCCAAGAGCACCTGCGTATAGTTGTGTTTTGATGAAAAAAAATACAAGCCTATTTTTTATAAGTAAACCCTAAATATGTCCCCAAATCTGCTCCCAGAACACTTTAATTTAATTAAAAAGTTAGCATTAACAGTGTGCAAACACTCGTACACAAAAGAAAGGTTGAAATAATTCTCTCTACCCACATGTTTATACGGGGGGTGGGGGTTAAAACACTAAAATACGAGGACAGGACACAGCAGTTGAACATGCTGCAGCTGCTGCTTCTTCTTCTTATTAAACTTTTCAGTGTATTACTGCCACCACTGGACTGGTGGAGATAATACAGTTTGGCTCTCAGAAAAAATCTGAGGGATTACTGTATATGAGAATATGAAATTATTATGAATTTTATTTGTCTGTGTATTAGTATGTGCCTCAGCAGGGCTTTTGGACCTTGTCAGCCTTTTCTGAGCATTTCTGATAGTGTACAAGTCTTTCACTGGTTTGGGTCCTAAATCCATCTCTGATATGTGAGATGTTTATGGTCCTGGTGGGTCTGAGATCTGCAGAAACTTCTCAGCTAGTGGAGAAAAGATCCGAAACTAAACCTGGAGAAATGATGTTTATCCACTGTGCTGTTCAACCAATATATATATAGATCTGATGCCTCTCAGAATCAGATCTGCACCAACTGGCGCTTTAAACACCCCACTGTTCTCCTTTGCCTTCTTTAAATATCTGCACTTCTACTCATTTTCTCTGTGTTCTCTTAATCCATTTGATTTAGTTTTTTGAACAGTTTGTATGCTTTATTAAGTTTTATTCTGTTCCTGTTGAAGCACATTGAATGGCATTTGTCTTTGATAATGGACCACCGAAATAAACTTTTAATAAACAGATTACTCAGAGTCGTTTTCTTCACTTTTTACAGAGTGCCTAAATGGGTAGACATGATGGCTCATCTCTCTTTCCCCCCCCCAGGTGACGGAGATTCAGGACTGGAGTGCCGCCAGCCCCCACAGCGCTGCGTATGTCCTCTGGGACAACGGGGCCAAGAACCTCTACCGCGTCGGCTTCGAGGGAATGGTGAGCCTCCCCCACCACATCTACACAAGGGGCGGTAGCTGGCCTTTTGTGTTCTCTTTTACTGCAACCCCCTCACACACACACACACAAAAACACATGCACGAAAAGAAGCGACTGTTCTTGGGCAGAAGCCCATTTTGCGAAACCCAAGCAGCCGGCGTGTGCATGGCCCCCATTGTTCAGGCAGCTGGAGGCACCATCTACATGATAAAGGAAATCTGCTGCCTTTTTCTTTCTCCGAGAGGACGGCAGAGTGGACTCTGAGGTCAAAGGAGAACAGGAGGAGGGGGGTGTGGCCTGGGGGAAAGCGTGCCTCATCTGCCTCAGAAGCTCATTGGCCGAAAAGCGAAGCTGCATCTGAATTCGAACCAGTCGGGTTTCCTGCACCAGCAACGGCTCCGGCTTTTGTTATTTAAAACGTCGCACTGGCAACATCTGCCACCAGGTTCATCATGTTTAAATGACCTCATCACATTTAAATCCACAGCAGACAAAATGTAATATGTGGCTGCGCATTGAAACTTTATTATTTATGTTTTGTTTAATAAGGATAATCCACTTTGTTTACACCTGAGCGGAGATATGACGTTTTAGAGACTCTGAGTGCATTTGCTCAATAAGACGCTTAAAAGAAATAATGATTCAGGTCCTGGCGGGACTCTGAGTGTGCGTGTGTGTGTGCGTGCGTGGATTATCTGTTTTACTGAACAGAGAGTCAAGTTCATGTTCTGTTACTGATTCCACTTCTTTCACGAGTGGAAAACCTTCAGCAGATGAACATATACCTCATTCAGGTTAATGGCTCAAGTTATTTCACTGTTTTACACTAAACTCGTACAGATTTACAGCCATTCGGATCATAAAGGATGATTCGCCAGCCGTGCTGTCTCTGTCTGTGTCTGTCTCTCAGCTCTGCAGGGCGGCTGAGGAATGGCTTCTGAGTTTAAACGTCCTTCACCAGTCTGAAATACAGCTGAACCCATAAGTGTGTGCTTCACTGTTTCAGTTTGTTTAAAGATTGTTTTTATAAAACTTTCCTTCAGAAACATACTCTGTATGGACGAAAGTATTGGGACACACCTGTTTATCAGGGTTTTGGGCTCCTTACTTCCAGTGAATGTCGAACTTAATGCTCTAGCAGACCAAGACATTCTGGACAGCAACATGCTTCAACTCTGTGGACCCAGTTTGGGAAGAACCTTTCCTATTCCAGCAGGACTGTGTCCCAGAGCACAAAGCGAGCTCCATAAAGACATGCTGGAGGAGTTCAGTGTGGAAGAACTTGACTGGTCACACAGAGCCCCGACCTCAACCCCATCCAGCACATTTGGGATGAACTGGAACGGAGATTGTGATCCAGACCTTCTCGTCCAACATCAGTGTCTGACCTTGTAAATGCTGCTGAATGAATGGACACAATGAATGAATGATGGAAAGACTTCTGAGAAGAGTGGAAGCTGTTAGAGTTGCAAAGGGGGACCAACTCCAGATTCACTCAGATCCAGACTATGGATCTGAGTGAAGTGTCATTAAAGTCCCTGTTGATGTAATGGTCCAACGTCCCAATAGTTTTCTCCATATATTGTATCGTCCTAAAACTTTCCTTCACAGAAAGTCGTGGGGGACTTTTTAAAGCCCAACAGGGTATTTCGTCAGAGTTTCCAGTCAGAAATTTAAACTGGAATGCCCCCTGAAGTTGGATTTCTGATTTGGGAAGTCAGAAGAACCTCACCAGCCTGAGCTCAGAATCGAGACTGGCAGCAGCAGTAGTGATCATTAGTGTCATTAATTCAGTCGTCCACTCAGAACTCCCCAGCTTCTTCCTGCTGTGGGGTTAAATACACTCAGTGCAAAATACTGTGCTGTGTGTCATCAACTGGAATTGCTGACAGTGGCTAGAACATGGCTAGAACTCTGCTTTCCGACTCGTACTGGAATGTGTTCAACTCACTTTTGAGGTCATTCCCAGCTCCAACTTCCCACTTCTGAGATAAACAGAACGCAGCATAATATGTTCATCCTAAACTTTTTGCCATTTTTCTCCTGTTTTCATGATCGTTTATTATAATAGTGACAAATAAGCCTCTGAAAATGACCAAAAATTCCGTGTAAATTGTAAAAGGATTAACAGAAGATGAATCTTTTTCTTCTTCTTGTCTTACTATAACAGAATGAAAGAAATACATACCTATTATAAGGCCTTTATCTAACTTATTACTGTGTAACATCACTGAAAATACAGCACTGTGCATAAGTCTTGATGCACTTTTCTTTATAATCCCTCATTTCATTATAATCTGCTTTGAATCCCTTTTGGTGAAATACTATTTTCTGTCAGACTGTCTGATCTCTGTCGCACTGAGGAGATTAAATTACAGAAATGTGAACAAATGTTTTACTGACCGGCTGCAAAGTGTCTAAAGATACAAGGAGCCTAGATAAAGGAGTTTCAACACCACCAGTATACTGATCACCGCCTGATCATCTGGTATCATCTACTCCTGGTTCTTCACTGGTTCAGGACTTCAGTTAGATGCTCTTTGCTGTGTGTCTTAACCAACAGAAACATTCCTCTGAAACTGGTCAGGTTCAGGGACTGGACTGCAAATGAGAGGCTCTGAAAGTCCTTCAGGAAGCCTGGAGTACTGATCCTCAAGAACACAAGAGATACAAGAATCTCTGGAAGCAGAAATATGAGGAAATGAGGGTCTCAAGACTTTTGCACAGTTCTGTATAAGTACCATAAGTAATCTATGATCTTAACTGCAGAATGGTGGCTGCGTTGTATCTCTTTTAACTGTACGACTGACTGGTTTTAAATCTTTAATCTTAACAGTGGACACGGTCAACGGTTTCATGCAAAATATCGTCTTGAATAGTTTGCAAAGGCCGCAGCTTTCACAGCACATCAGGTTTCAGATACAGTAACGGCCACCTGCTTTGAATATTTGCACCCAAAACATGAATGTAGCATTATATGCAAATGAGGGCAGCATGCAGTTAGGCTGCATGGAGCGTAATGTAAAACAAGTGTGTGCTACTTTCCTGGCCAGACTTTGTCCTTCAAATGAAAATCAGGATTCTACGGGCATTTATTTTCTCTTTTTATTCCCTTTACAGTCGGACCTGAAGTGTGTGCAAGATGCCAAAGGGGGCACATTTTATCGAGACCACTGTCCAGTGTTGGGTGAGTACCTGAAATGGGTCAATTTTAGAGCGGCGTAATATGGATTAAAATATCTGTATTGTAAATTTACTGCTTCGTGATGTGATTTTGATGCCTTGCAATACATCTAAAGGGCCCATATCATCATTTTTCTGGATAAAAGAAGGTTTAAAGTCTGTAAATATTGTATCAAGTGGTACATTTACTCACCAATCCATACGAACATGTCCGGTCCTGCCATGACTCCAGCAAGGTTATGGTTACACTGTTTAAGCTGGAGGTGCTTACATTGCTAACAGAATTCTGTAATGTGAGTACAGGGACAACAATCAGGACTTCTTGGTCCACTTGCATATCAAGGAAAAACTGAAAAATTTAAGTTTAAACAGTTTTCAAATGTTTCGTTCACTCCTCAGATCCTACAGTCTTTAAAACTGGTCTCCGTTTTAAATTCACTGTGTGATGTCACAAAAACCAATGCATTTATCTATATCTACCCATTTAGCTTTAAGCATCTCTGCCCCACCCTCTTCTTAGTGAGGCTGTTAGGGGTTTTTTTTCTTTTTAGTCCAGACTGAGTATAGGACTACCAGTCTAAACTGATAAACTGATCTGAGTTTAGAGATCAGTTTTCTGAAAATAGGCTCTCTAACAAATGAATAAAGACAAGTTGAATAATAGTCATGTAGAAATTAATTACTGCTGTTTAAAAACTACATTACACACCAGAAATGTCACAAGTAGACCTCAAAGTGGAAAATGTAGCATATGGGCCATTTGAATAGTTATGTTACTTCGCAGCACACCCAATTTCTGTTCGAGGGTGAAGCCTGAGTGTCCTCCACTAGATGTCAGCACTAAATTGGAAAAGCGGCGTTTAGGTTGCAATGCACCCTCTCAAATTTAGAAAGCTGATTGTGGACCCAGTTATTACTGGACAGTTCAGTGCTACAGTGAGACATCCTATTATCCGCCTACTGTTTTGCTACAAATACAGTTCTGATAGTGGGACTTATTCTAATAAATTACGGATGTGCAGATGTATCATTAGTGAATTGTATGTGTATGTTTGTGTGTATGTATAGATATATACATTCTCATATATAAACACACATTCACACATACAGATGCTGCTGAAGGCTTCAGTATTTAACTGAGCCCTCTAACCAATCACAGCGATTTGTGCTATGAAGTATGAGTATTATGACCAATGGCAGTTCCCAATGAAACATTCTTTATTTATTTCATTTAATATATGTGTATTGTAGGGCTGAGCTTGATAACACGTTATTTACTTATCGCCGACAATTTTTTTAGCACTCGTTAAAGCTGGTTTGTAACCTGCCGGTTATTACTTTTGTACATGTAGGGACAAAAATATTGGGACGTCTGTCCATTACACCAACAGTGACTTTAATGTCACTGCATTCAGATACAGAGACTTTCATATGCAGTCGGTCCCCTTTACAGCTGCTGTAATGTTCTGGATAAACAGGAACTTTTTTTTTCTATAATAAACTAGATAAAACCTGAATGCCCTGCAGTGGTGAAAAGCTTTGGTTTAATATTTGATTTGATTACATTAATGTTTAAATTGAGATTTACAGAAATATTTGAACTGTAACTGTGTTAAAGGGAGCACTCCTGTTTAAAGACTCATTAATTTAAAGTGTTTAAACCAAATATTATTGCACTTTTGTTCTTATAGCAGTACTTTAAAAATAAGTGTGTGATAAAATACTTTAGAATTCATCATTTAATTTTGCGTTAATTCATCGCAGAAAACCATGTGATTAATAGCGATAAAAAATGTAATCTTTGCACAGCATTATTGTGTATATAGAGTTTATTCAGTGTTGTGCAGCCCAGTGTGTACTTTAATACTAAGTCCATGAGTGTTCTACACCCAGGTGAGCAGAATGGGAACAGGAACCCCGGTGGTCTGCAGATCGGAGACCTGGTGAACATCGATCTGGACCTGGAGATCGTTCAGTCTCTGCAGCACGGCCACGGGGGCTGGACCGACGGCATGTTCGAGACGCTCACCACCACCGGCACCGTATGCGGCATTGACGAGGACCACGACATCGTCGTCCAGTATCCTAGCGGCAACAGGTCAGGGCCTCGAGTTACACTCTCAATTTTTATAGCACTTCATTATGAGTAATGACTTTTTTTCTTAGTTTGTCTATTGAATTGCATGAGCTGTTTTTATCCCTTTTATATTTAACAGCCTGTTTTTGTAACTGTGCCTGTGTGTGCGGTATATTTGGTTTTATACAGTAAGTTCAAAGAGCACCCGCGTTGTGTTTTGGTTAAAAAAAAAAAAAAAGCCTACAGATGCCTTTTTATAGTACAAAACCCTAAAATGCATGGAAATCTGCTCCCAGAACACTTTCATTTCATTTTAAACTCAGTTTAATGCCTTAAAGAAAATGTTATGGTAAACCCGTATTCTCTTTTAACTTAATTTACAGTAATTAAAATACAGGGCTTTAAGAAGGACAAAACGAAACACTGAGACTGGGAAGAGTCTGGTTATCAGCTGCCACAGACGCTGCAAATGGCAGCAGCAAGGAGAAATAAATCATCAGAATCAGAAAACTTTATTGATCCCGGAAGAAAATGCTTAAAAACCGTTAACATTGTTAGCATGAACAGCGCGCATTAAATTTAGCAGCGTGTGACGAGACAAAATAACTCTCTCTACCTACATGTTTAGACAGGGCGCAGCTTACTAAATAAACAGAGCAGTCATGCTACATGCTGCAGCAACTTCTTCTTTTTATGGTGGTTGAGAACTTTTCAGTGTATTACTGCCACCGCTGTACTGGTGGTGGTAATACAGTTCGGTTCTCAAAAAATCTGCGTTAGACTGAATCCACGAATGCTGATCTGTGTGAAACTGAGGTTACTGTATATGCAAGTGATCTCTGTATCATGCATCATTCAGATCTCAGTCCAGTCCAAAAACGCCTTATAACTTCAGTCTACACAGCTGGAGTTTAACTGAATTGTGGCCGAAAAGTTGGATGTAAATGCTGTTTTTCATGAAATTGCAGAGTCTTAGGTTTTAGCCAATAGAGAAAAACTTGTGTTTGGGCCCTTAAATATTGAGTACCTGATTATTGTGCTCCTTTTTCTCTGTCCTGATTGTGTAATAGCCAGAAACAGCATGAGTTTTATGAGCATCTGGATAAAGAAATGTGACTGGCTGAACCTCAGTGGAGTCATTTAAACGTTAACCTCTGAAAACAGGCTGCGCAACTCGGCAGTGGTGTAAAAACAGGGCGGCTGGCTCACAGTAAAGTCTGCACTTTACAGGGTTTAATAAAGCCAGTATTATCGGGTCAAGATTGGATTGGGACGTCCCTGAGAGTTGCATGTAATTTTAAGTCTGATTGTTACAACCAGAGCGTCACGGTTCCAAGACCAGAAATGCAACACATGTTAAATCGTCATCATGCGGTAAAACAACTTCTTATATGGAAGTTCTCCCGGTGTGTGTCGGTGCTCCAGGTGTCGGATGTCATGCTGTGCTTTGTTTCTGTGTTACGTAGAACCAAAGTTACTGTAATTTAAAAACATGTAATAATAAAAACCACTGGGGTTAAAAACGGTGTCACACGCAAATGTACATAAAGAACAAAAATGAAGAAATTTAATTTAATTTTAGGTTCTAGAAACAAACAAGAACCCGGAGAACTTTCCGGATAGACTTTGCCCAGGAGGGGAAGGGGCTCTGGAGAGTGGCTGAGTTGTGCCGCCGACAGAAAAAGTAGCAAACTGCGAGAGTATAGGAGAACCAACACCGGTTCTAGACTGTTTTACACCAGTTATATTTACTGAATTCAGAGTTTACTGATACACTAAGGGAGCTCTGAGGGTTAATCAGTGTCCGTGTCTCTGGTTCTGTAGGTGGACATTTAACCCGGCTGTTCTGACCAAAGCGAACGTGGCGCGCAGTGGCGAAGTGGCGGCCGGCGCCGAGGGCGGGAGCTCTCAGTTCATGGTTGGAGACCTGGTCCAGATCTGCTACGACATCGACCGAATCAAGCTGCTGCAGCGGGGCCACGGGGAGTGGGCCGAGGCCATGCTTCCGGTGAGTTCTCCAGTATGATATCTCACCTATTAACTGACATTGCAGTATTAGTCTCTGCAGCATGTAAACAAACCTCTAACCAATCAGTGTTTTTGACACCACAGACCAATCATAGCTCCAGGTGAGTGACTTGTTGTTCTGATGAATCAAGGTCTTCATTTAATCTAAACACAGTCCTCTAGAAGTAGTCCAAAAAGTGGACCAACAGAGTCCATACACTTCCTCATCCAACCTGCCGCCGCTGTTTCTTCACGTTCACCATACTTGGGGATTTTTTTTCCATATAAGAATAGACGGGTAAAAGCTCTACCAAACTATTGCTCTGCTACTGTTCTTCAGCTCATGGAGATCAAGAACTCTGAGTCTGAGCAGCTTGGTAGAGAAACTTGATCTTGACAAGAGTCCCTTTATTCATTTATTTTTGGGTTTTTAGGTTTTTGAACATTTATTTGTTTATTTGTATTTTTTAGTTTCTTTATTTTCTCTTGTGTTTTGCGCACAGACGTATATGGTTTCCCATGTGATCTACCTACGGCAAGCCTACAGGGCGAAAACTGTAGAAGCGATTCTGGAGTCCTGACGTGTCTCAGTTCGATTTGTTTCAGAGGGTCTGAGTTTGTTCACAAATACGCAAAAAATGCTGACTAATCGATCTGAGTTCGCTTTAAGGGCTGAAACGGTGGGAAAACACAGTGTCTCCTGTTGTCCATCAATCCAGCCTCAGTTTTAACCGTAACCCGAAGTGCTTCTGCCTTGATGGCGTTGAGGAATATTGTGATGTCACATCAGATCAGCTCATCCTGCCGTGTGGTGCAACAGAGCACTCAAAGCTTGATGAGTGTAGGTGGCTCTGGTTATTGATCTCAGTGACGCTACACATCTGAAGCCTGTTTTTAAAGGAGCACTCTGGGCAAAATGAGTCTCCAGAGTGAGCTTTTCCAGTTTAGGATGCTGGGAAACTCTTTTTCAGTGAGTTTCGAAGGTGTGAGGAGCATTAAAGTGCTTTGAGGTGGATTTTTGGTGGCTGTGATGAATTATTTTTGTTGAAGAAAGACAGGGTGAGCGGTAAAGTGATTTACATACAAAAAATATTGTTTGTTTCTGTCTGCAAACTTTCAGACCCATTCAGTATTTATAACAATAATTCCTGCGGATGCAGGTTAACCCCTAGAATCCTGAGGGTATATTTCGCTGCTCTATGTTACAAGCTCTTTTCTTATAAAGTTGGGTAGCCTAGTGGTTAAGGCATCCGCCCTGCGACCAGAAAGTCCGGGTTCGATCCCCAAGACTGCTAGGCACAGCTGAGGTACCCTGAGCAAGGTACCGTCCCCGCGCACTGCTCCCCGGGTGCCGTGTTCCTGCTGCCCCCTGCTTCACTTGGTGAATGGGTTAAATGCAAATGAATTTCGTGCTGTTCACACTGTGTGCTGTGGTGTGTTCACGTATGACAAATGGTCACTTTCACTTTCACTAATATTTAAAGCCATAATCGGTGTGTAACAGACAAGTATTTCTAATCCTTTTATCAGCACAACCCAGAAAATAAGATAAAACGATATTTATAATTCAATAGTTAGTCTGTGCTGCTTCAGAACAGCCCAGAGTGCCGCTTATGTACAGATCCACCCTCTCTGTCTGTCTGTCTCTCTCTCTCTCTCTCTCTCTCTCACACACACACACACACACACACACACACACACACACACACACACTTGTTCAATGATCAGATTATTTGTTATTTGGATTTTTAAGCGACACCATTTTTCGCAGTGTGCTTCTGACATGCCTAAGAGTGTGAGAGAGTCCGGTGATTTTCTGGTGTTTCTTCACTCTATGAGAGCCGTGACCCCGCCCCCACCCTGGTTAAGGATATGTGGTTCAGAGGACGGACGGACGGCTGGACAGTGATTGGTGTGTTTGACGGACAGCTGGACAGTGTGTGTGTTTGACCTTGTGCTCCTGCTGTTTCTTTGAAAACCATGGCTTTGTTTTCCTCGGCGGACAAAGCTTAGCAGAATTCCAATAGCTATAGTTATGAGCAATATAAATGAGAAATGGTGCCGCGAGCTTGGGATCCTTCGGGTATTCTCCTTTTAAATGAGCCTCATCTCATTTTTAAAAGGCAAACCATAGGCTTATCGATCACCCCGCACTCGCGCCCTCCGGGTTATGGACTGTTTGAGTATTGTTCTCACTATAGGTGCCGTTGTGCAGATGGAACTTTTGTTCTTTATTTCTCTTGCAGGCTTGTGCATGTATTACTTTTTATTTTACTGAGTGGACACTGCCTGGAAAGCCTCACCCACTCCCCACATGCTCTGATGGCTTTGTTTTGTGTTCTGCAGACCCTGGGGAAGGTGGGCCGAGTGCAGCAGATCTATTCAGACAGTGACCTGAAAGTGGAAGTGTGTGGCACTTCGTGGACGTATAACCCGGCTGCTGTCACTAAAGTGGCCCCTGCAGGCTCGGCTGTTACCAACGCGTCTGGAGGTAACAAAACACACGCACGCACGCACACACACACACACACACCCCAGCACATCATGGATCAGGCGCTAATCCCTGCAGTCGTTCTTCGCTGTGGCAGTGCTGGTGTGACCACACGTGTTTTGGGGAGACCAGCTATACATGTGCTGCACCCACTAATATGTTCAGTCGTTCGGTTGGGATTACAGCTGTAATATAGCTCATAAAATCTTCTCTACAGTCAGACTACTTTATTGATCTCAGAGGAAATTGATTGTTACAACTGAACAGGCACACAGAGACACGAATACAAGAATAATATAAAATATAAAGTCTAAATAAATCCAATAAAAAAACTTCAGAATACCTCAATATGAAATACACTAAACTATAAACACAAATACTGGGTATAAATACTATAGAAATGAAAATAGTGATTAGGGGTCTGTTACTGCTGTAATGGAGATCAGTAGTAGATCAGTAATATTGTAATCATCAGAAACCACAACACACTTTTCTAAACCAGTTTTTCATGCTGATTTCAGATCTGCTTTTCAGTTTTTTTCAGTCACATCAACTTTTTGAATGATAGTCAGGCCACACTGTGGCATAGATATAATGATCAGTGTCAGGCAGCTCCCACCGTTTCTTCAAAAACGCTCAGCATATGATTATTATATGATCATTATACCAGCTATCATGCAGTATAGAACTAGCTTCATCACAAACACTGTACCTGCAGGAAAAACTAAACACAGATCTGAAATCAGCATGAAAAACACTACAGAACCCACAGAAACCCATACATGATGATTCTGACCTGCTGACCTGTGTTATTGTGTATGAGTGGTGATATTTCACATGGGAAGACTAATGCACATGATCAGATATCGCATGAAATGACAGTGATTTCAACCCAACAAGAAATTGTACAACTGAGTGGCATCAAATTATCACCGAACTGCTGGAAATACTGGGACCGGAGTTGTGCTAGCCTGCAGTAGCTGGTTTAATAAGCTTTGATGGGGACATACTTTGGGAAGTATCGAGAAAATCTTTTTTTAACGCACGTTTTCTTCCCCAGAGCGTTTATCTCAGCTGCTGAAGAAGCTGTTTGAGACTCAGGAGTCTGGAGACATTAACGAGGAGCTGGTGAAGGCGGCAGCCAACGGAGACCTGGCCAAAGTGGAGGACATCCTGAAGAGACCAGATGTGGACGTAAGGACATACATTTGCTCTCCAGACACTGTGTAATATATAAATATGTATATAGCTCATAAAATGATTGACACCCGAAAATCTTCGCTACTATCAGAATCAGAAAATTTTATTGACTTTAATTGTTGGTTTGAACTGTACAGAAACACAAAGACAAGAATATTATACAATAAATAAATCCCACAAAAACTACAGAAAAACCAGAAATATTGGGGTATAAATACTATATATTAATGACTTGGTTTAGTTAATTTCTAGTAACTAAAATAGTGATTAGGGGTCTGTTACTGCTGTAATAGAGATCAGTAGGAGATCAGTAATATTGATCACTAATTATTGATAGCGGAGTGATATTTCACATGCGATGACTTGATACTATATATGTATTTCTTAACATTTTCCTTTGAATCACCTCGTTGGTGCACAAATACTAGTGTCTGCTACGCAGACGTTCTTTGTCACACTGAGGAGATTAAATGAAAGAAATGTGAACAAATGTTTTACTGACAGACTGCAAAGTGTCTAAAGATACAAGGAGCCTAGATAAAG
>JBBPDE010207544.1:0-15094 GCA_037974605.1 Nannopetersius ansorgii
TGAGTAATGTTTGTGTGTTTGATGTTAATAACTCCTCTAGAGGGCGGCGGTGAGTAATGTTTGTGTGTTTGATGTTAGTAACTCCTCTAGAGGGCGGCGGTGAGTAATGTTTGTGTATTTGATGTTAATAACACATTTTAGGGTTTCTTATGCATTTTGCTATTAGCACTTTTAGTAGCATTGAACTAATTTTCATACTGAATTATTTAATACAAATTATTGTGATTGAGTATTTCTGTCATGTGAAAAATGTAATAATGTTGTTGTCTAGATTTGTTTCTGTGTATGTGTGTGTGCTTGTGTAACTCTGGTTGTTGTGGAAGAGCAACGTGCTCCCGGTTCTGTGGAAGCTTCATTCTTAACAAGTGTTTTGTCAGCAGACGTTCGTTAAGCGTTTAAAACGAATGCTCAGGAGCAAAATAATGGTTTTATATAAGCTGCGAGAAGATATCAGTGCTTTGGAGAAAATGCTACAACCCCATGCAGAGAGAGGGGGATGTGTGTGTGTGTGTGTGTGTGTGTGTGTCAGAGTGTGTGTCAGTGTGTGTGCGTGCGTGCAGTAAGTATTAAAAATGTCTGATGTTGTGATTGGAATGAAGTGGCGAAGCCATAAAACGCCTCCTCATTCGCTCTGTATTTGGATTAAAGACCAAGCAGGATGAAATTGAAGTCTTTTCTGTGTGTGTGTGTGTGTGTGTGTGTGTGTGTGTGTGTGTGTGCGTACAAGAGAGAAAGAGAGCAATTTAGTGTGTATTGATGTCTCCAGGTATGTGCGTCTATCTCTTTGAGTGTGTGGATAAAGCCATAAAGCTATCGTGGGATGTGTATATATGTGTGTATGTGTTTTTGTGTGTGTGCGTGCTAGGTTTCCATTAGTGCAGACTCATTGTGCTGAAGGAAAGTGTACGTGATGGAAGAAGCCATGGCTCGACACAAACACATTCTCGCTCGTGTGTGTGTGTGTTTGTGGTATGACCTGCATGGTAATGAGCTCTGATCAATGAGCGCAGAATCAGATGCAACATGGCGAAATAGAACCACCAGGGTTTAGAAAACAGGCGTGATGAGGCAGATCGAGCAAAACAGAAGAATTTTGACAAAAAACAAGCATGTGCAAGATCAGTCTCGGACTAAGCCTTCTGACTCACAACCTCAAATGAGAAATCTCCAGACTATTCCCAACCTCTTCAGACAGGTTCAGACATCTCCAGACCATCCATACCCTGCAGACCACTCCAGACCTTTCTAGAGCGCTCCAGACCTCTTCAGATCTTTCTCGACAGCTCCAGACAGCTTCAGATCCAGGTCTCTTCAGACCACTCCAGACAGTTCCTGACTGCTCCATATCACTGCAGAACTCTTGAGGACACCCCAGACCTCACCAGACCACTCCAGACAGTTCCTGACTGCTCCATATTGCTGCAGAACTCTTGAGGACACCCCAGACTTCTGTAGGACACTCCATCCAGCTCCAGACCACTCTAGACCACTCGACATCTCTCTAGACAGCTCCAGACTGTACAGACCACTCCAAACCATCTAAACATTTAGAGCTCAACATTTACAGCTCAAACATCCCACATTTAGAGTCGCCATTTGTAAACATTGCCACTCAAAGACTTGAGACTTGACTTGGACTTGAGCACAAACACTTGAGACTTGACTTGGACTCGAGCACAAACACTTGAGACTTGACTTGGACTTGAGCACAAACACTTGAGACTTGACTTGAACTTGGTAAAAATGACTTGTGAACATCTCTGAAGGACTTGTAAAAATCTTGTAAAGACTGCTTTTACAATGTTCTTCAAACACACGTATTGTGGTAACGTTACCAGAACACCTTCTATTCATCATATTACTCCCGTTTTGCAGCAGCTCTGCTGGCTCCCAGTTAAGTTTCAGGTTGAATTTAAAATTATTCTGTTAACCTTCAAGACCATTCACGGCCTCGCCCCCCACATCTATCCGACCTCCTTCATACTGCCACTCCCTCTCGTACCCTCAGATCCTTCTCCTCCATCCACTTTACTGTCCCTTCTGCCCATCTTACCCTTATGGGGAGCTTTCAGACGCTCTGGAACTCACTACCACCCAAACTCATCAATTCATTTTCACACTTTAAATCCACACTTAAAACCCATCTGTTCAAGAGTGCTTTCTCTCTCTGATTCATCTGCAATGTCTAAATGGTGTACATTAATATGTTTTTTTTTTTTTTTTTAATCTTGTCTGTAATTGTCACGGTACGGTCAGTGGCCAGTAGTGGCCACTGCTTTCGGTTGTTTTTGGTTGTGTTTTGGTCATGTTTTTGGGGCTTTATTTAGATTTTCTGTTCTGTTCATGTATCACGTGTTTTCTGTTATTCACCTGTTTGTGTTTTGTCCACTGATTTCTGCAAGTATTTAAGTTCTGTTTGTGTTAGTCTCAGTTATCCGTCCATCACCTCATTTTAGCACGTTTTTTCCCTAGCCTGTATCCTGTTACCTGATTCCTGTTATCCTGTATCTGGTTCCTGTTCCTGACGGCCCTCTTGCCAGTTTCTGTTCTGTTTTCTGTTTTGGTTTGTAAATAAAGTACTTCAGCATGGATCCCTGGTCTCAGTTTTGGTCCATGCCCCGAGGTAGCTCACGGCTGAGGGCTAACCCCCTCAGTCGTGACAGATGGACAGATCCTAAAAAACCAACACAAAGAGAAGCAGATGGAATCCGTGAGTTGAACGATGCCCTCAACATCTGGGTGGCAGAGTTCGCAAGCGCGGACCGGCCGGAGGAGAACAGTTGGAGTGGGGTCAGTGGGACCGGGCTCGCGGATGAGCCGACGGAGCGTCAGTGGTCGATCCGGGAGCTACTTAACGGTGGAGCGTTGGAGGACGAGGAGGAGTACCAGAGCTCTCTGTGGGTCGGGTGGATCGGATCCCTGAGCATAGAGACGGAGCATCTCGTGGACTCCTGCGTCTCCGACTCAGTCACGGGTGAAAGTCCTGTGGCTCGGCGCAGGCAGAGACGTGGTGGTCCACGTGGCACATGCTGTCCACCCGGTCCACAGCTGCCCAAAGAGCCTGAGGGCTTCTCCGAGGCGCCACCTCTCCAGTTCGGCCCGTCACGCCTCCAGAGGTTCCAAAGCGGATAGTCCTACGAACCTCAGTCCCTGCCACACCGCCAACGGGCGATGTCACCAAGCCACCAGAGGGCACGGTCGCAAGGCCGCGAGCCAGAGCGGTGTCTCCCGTGCTGTCCCGGAGGACGGCGTTTCCAGGGCCACGAGCCAGAGCGGTCTCGCCCATGCTGTCCCGGAGGATGGCGTTTCCAGTGCCGCGAGAGAGAGCGGTGTCTCTTGAGTTGCCCGACAGGGCGGCGTTTCCAGAACTGCCGGAGCAAGTGGTTTCCCCCATGCCACCTGAGAATGGGGACAGCGTGGAGAGGTGCGGTGGGCCCAGCGCGGAGGGAGAGTGCAGGCCGCGCCCCGTACCTGCTCCGCGTCTCCGTCATCTGCCTCCCCAACCAACACAGTCCCTGCTGCTCCCCAGAGAGCAGCCCCCCACACCGAAGCCCAGGTCACAGGCCCCCATAGGCGAGCTAGGGCCTGCTAGCAGGCTAGGTAAGCTAGCAGAGGTAGTGGATTGGGGTGATCCCTTAGGCCCCATAGGAACAGACCAGGGTGAATGTCCAGTCCCCTTAACTCCCTTGCCCAAACCAGAACCAGCCCCTATGTGTTTAGAAGCCCCCATGGATAGTGAGGAGCTAGAATTAGCCTGGTTAACCGGGTTTCTAACAGGTATAGCCGTAGAAGCTGACATAGCGGCTTGGCTAGCAGCAGGAAAAGAGGGGGTTGTAGCCCAGTTAGGGGGAGGGGACATCCCCTTGTTTTTTTTGTGGGGGCGTACAGTGCTAAGGGTGGGTGGGTGGGGGACGGAGGGGATCAGAGCAGCAGCTAGTGGGGCTAGGGAGGGGCCCCAAAGTGACGGCTTTTGATGGGGGGTAATGTCACGGTACGGTCAGTGACCAGTAGTGGCCACTGCTTTTCGGTTGTTTTTTGTTCTGTTTTGGTCATGTTTTTGGGGCTTTTATTTTGATTTTCTATTCTATTCATGTATCACGTGTTTTCTGTATTTCACCTGTTTGTGTTTTGTCCACTGATTTCTGCAAGTATTTAAGTTCTGTTTGTGTTAGTCTCAGTTATCCGTCCATCGCCTCATTTTAGCCCGTTTTTCCCTAGCCTGTATCCTGTTATCTGATTCCTGTTATCCTGTATCTGGTTCCTGTTCCTGACGGCCCTCTTGCCAGTTTCTGTTCTGTATTCAGTTTTGGTCCGTGCCCCGTGGTAGCTCACGACTGAGGGCTAACCCCCTCAGTCGTGACAGTAATTATTGTTTTTACTGTTTGTAGCACTTATTTTATTGTCCTTGTGTGCCAGAAAGGCACCTATAAATAATATATATTACTATTATTATTATTACTATTATCTCATTTATCTCATTTATGAATGTTTATTTTCTCCTATGTTCTCCTATGGTTCTACTATGGAATCATGACCAAGAGCAGCTTTTCTTTAAGTGTTTTTGAGCAAAACAAGAAAACCTCCACTCTTCCAGAAGAAGCAGCGGACGCTAATTAGCATAACTGTGAAAACATCAGAAATAGCCAGAAGGCTCATTTTCATCTGCAGGCGCTGGGCGAACCCCTGGGTCTATAGATCATAAAAATAAGAGGAAAATGAAAAATGCAGACCGGATATTATGATCTGTAACAAATTGAAGATAATCCACTGAGGAATTAAAGCTGAGAAATTCGCCTGATTAGCTGCTGTTCCGCCAGATCCGGTTCTCTCAGTCTTTTTGTAATCTTTGATGGGCTTCTAACGTAAGCCTAACGTTGGCTTATCCCGAAGATCTTGCTTCTGTTTGATCGTGGCATTGGAACCAGATGTCTTTGAGCTCCTCAAGAACTTCTGAAGGGAGAAGATTTTAACTTTGGAATTGAATAGGGTGTATCTGATTGGCTTTGGTTGCTCCCATCACTTCTAACCAATCAGATGCTTTTGAAGAAGCACCACCTTCAACCATTTGGAGGCTCTCTGAAACGAGAACTTCCAGAGAGCAGCGTTAGATTTGTAGAAGGACAATGGGGGTGTTAGAAAAGAACAGGATTCTAAAATCGTCCTTTTGGAGGTCTGCCAGATCCATTTGGTTGACTTGATGGATAGAGATGATTGGCCTGTGGTTACAGAGGCATTTCCAACATGTTTCCACTTAAATTCCCCTTTTTTTCCATTTTAAATATTCTCCCATTTGTGGAAAGTTGTCCTGAAAGTTCTCCGGGGTCTGTTTGTTTCTAGAACCTAAAATTTCAAATGTTTATTTGTGTGTGACGCCATTTTTAAACCCCATTGGTGGTTTTTATTATTACATGTTTTTAAATTACAACTGATTGTATGTGAGACAGGAACCCCAAACAAAGCTCTGCATGACGTCTGACACCTCAAGAACCAACACGTACAGGGGTAACAAGAAGATAAGACAGTACTGTCAGTGGTTCTTCATGTTTTATCTGGGTTCTTTTCAGTGGTTTATCCTCATGTTTTTAAAGAGGTTGTCTTTGAGTCTTTGATCCTTTCAGTGGTTCTTCCTCTTACTCTTATAGAAATTCTTATTTTGAGTCTTGGTTCTTCCCAAACGTTCTTCCTGCTACTCTTAATGAAGTTCTTTTTCTGAGTTTTGGTTAATCTCTATGGTTCTTCCTCCAACTTTCATACAGGTTCTCCTTTTGATTCTTGTTTCCTCCTAGTGGTTTGTCATTTTGCTGCTCGGGAGGCTCTCCTTTGTAGTCTTGGTTCCTTTCATTGTTTTTTCTCCCTATTTTAGGGACGTTCTCCTTTTTCGGTGTGGTTCATCTCTGTATTTCTTCCTCCTGTTCTTAGGAAATCTTTTTTGATACTGTATCCTTTAATGCTGCTCATTATGGGCTTCAGCAACTTTCTGAAAAAGCTACTTTGGGAAAAGGTAATTGTAAAATGTGTCATAAATATAAAACTGTATTGAATTATGCATGTCTCTTTTGGACCTTTTCCTCATTCCCTAGATTCTTACACACATTCTTCTGCTGACGGTGTTTTCCAGAGACTCATCCTGCCTGTCATAATGTCATGAGAACAAAGGGATTTGTGCTGGGAGGCAAAGCCCCCTACTGTCTGACCTGTGCACTGCGGCCCTGCCTCGAAATCTCCACAGAGTCTGTAATCCTGCAGATTTAACCTCGCGATTCGCTTCTGGAGTGACATGCCAGCACTTTCTTCCTCTTCAGACAGTCACAGTTAAGTCCCTCCAAACCACCTCACTCAATCAAATCTCCTGCCCTTTTGTCCCCCCGGGGGTTTGTCATAGCTTTTAACTCCCCTGCGTCCTCCGCTGAGAGTGGAGTCCAAATTGAATCAGCAAGGTGTGGACGAGCTTGTGAAGCTCTTAGCAGAAAGAGTGGATGGCCAAGGACAAGTGTTTGTAATTCCACTGCTCACCAGCAGAGGTGCCATAGCAACTCACCCCAGGACAATGGGACCACCGAACAGTTCAGCTGCTAATGTATAGTAATAACTACAGTAATGTATAATAATGTATATGTAATAATAATTCCCACAAATTTAGTTAATTTTACATGTTTTGATTCATATACTGTCGTGTCTGGGGTAGAACTGTAGCTAAGACCACCTTTGCTAAGTCAAAGACAAGTTCAAATCAAGATAGAATCCAAAGAAGTCCTAGTCAACAAACAATGTTTGAGTCCAAGTTGAGACTACGACTAACGAGGTTCGAGTCCAAGTTGAGACCAAGACAAACAAGGTTCGAGTCAAAATTGAGACCAAGACTAATGAGGTTCGAGTCCAAGTTGAGATCAAGGCAAATGAGGTTCGAGTCCAAGGCAGGACTGAATCCAAAAGATTAGATTCTGAGTTCTGATTGAATCTAAAGAGGTTCATGTTCAAGCTGAGACTGGGTTCAAGGCCCAATTCAAATAAAGATACTTTGAGAGGTGTTTATAATTTGTGTGTATTTCTGGAGACACAATGTTATCTTTTAATTTAAGAACCCTTTGCTGTGATATTTTTTGTAGTGATCAAATAGCAAGTGCAATGTAACACTAGGACCAAATAATTTATAAATATTAATAAATTGTTAATGTAGTAGTACATTATTTAAAATTGTTGCATCATGAAAATGATTTTACTGAGATTTCAGCAGGCGTATGGCATAAGAATTTGAGAGAAATGTTTCTGGTCATTTTTAAGGCGGGGTGGACACAGTGGAGATCAACTAGAATATTTAGCAAGAGCAACTGTAGCGTTTGAAACTCTTGAGTCTGGACTCAACGTTACTAGTCTGGGGTGAAGCCCTTGTCAGGCTGAGGCTGTTAATAAAAAGTTAAGCATCTACTGTTTCTGAACAGAACTGGAACAGATCTTCACCTCATTGTGTAATTGAAGACATGCAATTAAAGACACCAGCATGGTGCGCATATTTTATCTTAATTAGCGTATTGCAACCAATTGCCTGGAAATGTATTCAATTTGCATTCAGATGATCTGATGATGGATTCCTACCATTCATTTTCTAAAATACACTGGAGAGTAATACATGCATGATGCTGGAACACACTGCACGCTGTGCGGTCATTGTATGTTTTGACGTCCTCTGGTCCTCCCCACTGTGGTCTCTGGTTGATTTTTTTCCTCGACGTTTTTCTCCCGACCCTGCTGCACTTCCCATGGCTTATTCATGAGTTGCCTTGGTGATGCCGGTTAGCCGTGTGAGTTTAGAGCTCAGCCTTTATGCCCATGTTTATTAATCAGCGCTGCAGTGGCCGTCAAATGTCTGGCGTCTGCCCTGGGCTCGGTCCAGAGCGGCTCTAATGGGGTCCAGCCTGTCCTTGGGGATATGATGAGTCCACGCTGGGCCTTCAAAGGCACCTTGGGGCCTCTTAATGAGCACCATAGCGCCCCCCTTTGGGCCGTAATTGTCATATGTGACCACGTTGTGTCCCGGCTCGGTTACAGGCCGTCACACTGGAGCTCAACTGCAGAGACAAAGAGTGACCCGCAGGAACCCTGCCGGGAGAAAACACACACTGACACACAAGCAGGGCCAGAAGGGGACTTTGAGACTGTCTTCTAATTAAGCCCAGGGCTTTTAACACAAACGTAGCTTCGACGTTGATGGATTCGTCCTGCTGGAAAGATACAACCTGTGCAGTCAAGCCCTCCAGCATCTCCAGGGAATCGTCTCCAGCGTTAGTGGAGGCGGCTGGCGCCCCCTTCAGCACCACTGTTCTGGACTGGCAAAGCACACATGCAGGAGGGAGGAACGCAACAACAAGACACACCAGCAGCCACTACCGTAAACAAGGGGTAAGCTAAGGGGCTGGCTAAGGAAAGATAGCGAGACCCAGTTCGTCTAGCAGTGTGGACGCTATTGCTCAAGCCCTAAGCACCTAGGTTTCAGCCCAGAAGACTCTCCCCACTCCAGACCTGGATGCTGGTGACCTCAGTGGCTCAATGCACCAACCCTTTCTAGACTCCCACAATCACTTCCCATCCCTCACCAAGCCCACCAAATGCCTAACCCCACCATCTCCTCGCAAACGTGGTCATCAACCTTGGCTTGGTCTCCATGTCTGTGTCTGAACCCGCTAGGTGGCGCTACATGCTGTAGCTGTTCTGCCTTACAAAGCCAAAGTGCAGTAACTTAAATGGTCTACAAATGGGGTTTAGGACGTCTCCTTTGTAAATATCTTGGTTCAAAGTTGTACCATTGCAGAGAAATTATGGTGTCAAAATTGCAGTAACAACAACATCTAAACTTACTATTATAAAACTTTAAACCCATTTTTCTCAGGTTCAGCTTTGGTGTAGTAACTGCACTTTGGCTCTGAAGGGCAGTACTGTTGTCTTGTCCTGTTGATTTTTGCTCTTGTCCTGTCTGCTCTTGTTTTCTTTGTGGGTCTGTTTTTGTGTTGCATCATGGTCCTGGAGGCACGTTATTTCCTTTCACTGTCTTTGTGTGTGTGTGTGTGTGTGTGTATGGTTGAAATGACAATAAAACTTACTTTTCTTGGCTTAAAGTTGCCTAAAAGCCATTTCGTACAAGTGCATGTTCAGTTTGGATTTAAATAGTTTGACAGATTTAATCAATCTTAGATCCGGCGGAAGGTTGTTCCATAGCCTCGGACTGAAAGGCACAGACTCAGGGTCTGAACACAGACGTGGCCTTGATGAGTAGATCTCAGCACTTGACCAGCTGCAGAAGGTCTGATATGCATCATAGGTCAGTAGAAGAACTTTAAACTGGATTCTGAATTCAACCAGGAGGCTGTGTAGACCAGATACAACAGGAGTGATGTAAGACCATTTAATAGAAATCAGTACTGAGACCAACAACACTGAGCCTGGTTCACCTGGATGAGAGCACATGGACCAGGGACAACAACAAATAAGACGCAAGGATAAGGGACATCACAACTGTTACCTAAACTGAAAAAAACAAGCACTTTCTCCCTAATTTGGTCTTTCAGTGTAAGATAAGTACCCTCCCCTCTTTCTCTCCCACTAATCTCTCTTTGTATATACATCTATTCTCTCTCTCTCCCTCTTGTCTTTATATATATATACAGTAACTTCTCTCTTTCTCCATCTCTCTTTTGCTTCTTTGCTTCTCTCACTCTCTTTCTCTTGCTTTTTTCTGTCTTTTCTCTCTCCTCTTTCTTTCTTTTTGGAATCTTCTTTCTCTACTCTCCCCCCTTCTCTCGCTCCCTGAGAGAAAGTTGGGAAAAGCACACAAAACAGAAGAGAACATGAGAGAACTGACGGAACCCTGCAGGAGTTCCCGTTTCATTCTGAAAATCCACTGACTGGGCCATCTGGATCCGCCCGGCTCTCAGAGACAAACACACATTCTTAATGAGCCACTGACACACACACACATGCACACACACACACACACACTCACTCACACACACACACACACACACACACACACACACACACACACACACACACACTGTGGGAAATGAGACTTTCTCTTTCGAACAGAATGAAAACAGTTTGCCAAAAATTTGGAGCCACAAAACTTCTGTTTAGTTTTGATTTTCTCGCAATTATTCCTAATTGGAAAAAACTTTAGAAGTATCTTCTTCAGTGGGCGGGTCTTTTTAACTGCTTTCCCAAAGTTCTCCTCCTTCACAACTAAACCAGGGTTTCTGTTACTCAGTAATTACTGTTTTTATGCCCAGTAAAATGTATTATAAACTGATAAATTAAAAGACAAAATTTTATAATGATGCACATATAAAATGTAATCGTAACTGAGGCTCTGCATGAACAGGAAAGGGAAGCAGCTTATTAACAGCCTGCAGTACTTTTTCATCCCAAAAGGGGGTGCTTTTTTTTGCCGTGAGCTCTGGAGTGGACTTGTCTCAGTTGGACACATTTAGTTGGACTGGTCTAGTTGGCCCTGCTTAGTTAGACCCTGTCTCGGTCCAGTTGGACTGGTTCATTTGGACTTGGACTTGGTTGGGTTGGACTGGTTCAGCTGGGTCCGGTTCAGTTGACTTGGTCACGGTTCATTTGGACTTGCCACAGTTCTGTTGATCCAATTCAGTTGGACTTGGACTCACTTTAGATGGACCAGTTCAGGTGAACTCAGACTTGGTTAGTTTGGTCTGTTTCAGTTGGACTTGGCTATGGTTCATTTGGACTCTGGCACAGTTCAGATCAGCCGTTTTTGTTGGATTCTGGTCTTATGTGATCACTAACTGAGCCTGGACACAGAACCCTGATTGTCCCATTTAACACACAGGGTGACGAAGGGAGACTCCAGTCTACAGAGGAGCAATGTCTGCTGGAAATTTGTTCAGACGAGAGAAAACAGAACCAACTGGACCCGACACACAAGAAACCCTGAGATATTTGGTAAAATGGGCGACTGTCCACATGGACCAAAGAGCCATTGAAGGACAGGGTGAGGGTCTCTCTCTGGCTCTCTCTCTCTCTGTCTCTCTCTCTCTCTCTCTCTCTCTCTCTCACTCTTTAATTCTCTCTTTAACTGTCTCTAACTCTCTAACTCTCTTTCTCTCTCTTTAACTCTCTCTCTTTAATTCTCTCTTTAACTCTCCCTAACTCTCTAACTCTCTCCCTTTCTTTTCTCTCTCTCTCTCTCTCTCTCTCTCTCTCTCTCTCTCTCTCTCTTTAACTCTCTCTCTTTAATTCTCTCTTTAACTCTTTCTCTCTTTAACTCTCTCTCTCTCTTTAACTCTCTCTCTAATTCTCTCTTTAACTCTTTCTCTCTTTAACTCTCTCTCTCTCTCTCTTTAACTCTCTCTCTTTAATTCTCTCTAACTCTCTCTCTCTCTTTCTCTTTGTATTGGATCATTAGGTAAGCCACTTTATTCACTTCAATTTAACTCGAGCTGTTCATGGATCCAAGAGATGAACAAGTGTGTGTGTGTGTGTGTGTGTGTGTGTGTGTGTGTGTGTGTGTGTGTGTGTGTGTGTGTCTGTGTCTGTGTCTGTGTCTGTGTATGTGTCAGTCTCCCACACTCCTACACATAAATGTAAATTTCTTCATATTGATGTATTACTTGATCACAGTATTTACAGTTTTTATACAGCTGTGTGATTTCTGTTACATTTAAAAAATGAAATTTGACTTTCTGTCGGAACAGCAGGTCCTTATCAGATCCAGATGATAATGAAACATCTCCTCCTCCACTCAGACACACTGAGGTGGTGCAGAGTCAGAGATAATTAAAGTGAGTGTAAGAGGCGGCGTTTGGTGAGTGGTGGTTGTAGCAGGGCTGATACACTCATTATACCTTATTTTAGACCAACATTTAATGACTGTACCAGCGTTAACTTCTTATCGACGAGCAAGAACACTTTTACACTTTTACATCAACAGAAACTAATATCTAATTTATTCGTTCATTAAAATCAGTTTAGTTCCACTTCATTCATTTGTGACTCTGTCACGTTAACCTCCAGCTAGACAGCAAATAAGAACGTACACTCTCTCAGGGGGCCAAACAGAGATTCAAAAAGAACTCTACAGTGACAGAGTCTAATAAAAATACTATTATAATACATTTAGATTTTATTATCAATCCACGGGCCAGTATCAATCAACCCATGACCCACTAACAAAGGATCTACTGCCCGGTATCAAATGATATATGATCAATCCATGGCCCAGTATCAAACAATCCAGGGCCCAGTATCAAACAATCCAGGGCCCAGTATCAAACAATCCAGGGCCCAGTATCAAACAATCCAAGGCCCAGAATTAAATGATCCATGGTCCAAAATCAAACGATTCTTGGCCTGAATTAAAACAATCTTCATTCTGATATCAAATAACTCACAGGCCAATATCAAACAATTTACATCCCAGTATCAAAGCGGCCAGAGCCCAATATTAAATAATTTACAGCCCAGTATCAAGTGATCCATGACCCAGCATCAAACAGTCGTTGACCTGGTATCAAACAATCCATGGTCAGGTATCAAATGATCCATTCTCCGGTATCAAACAATCTTGGAACCGGTATCAAATGATTTGCAGCCCAGTATTACATGATCCATGACCTGGTATCAATCTATCCATCAGAATCAGAAACCTTTATTGATCCTGAAGGAAACTGCTTGTCTCAGCATCAAACAACCTATGGCTCAGTATCTGGCCTGTATCCAAATCACCCCAGGCCCAGTATGCAATGATTTGCAATCCAGTATAAAAATGATTCCCAGCCTGGTATCATTTTCATGTCTCTATGGCCCAGTATCTGTGATCTGGTTCCAAATTACCCGTGGCCCAGTGTATTAAAGAGCTGATTGTATGGCACTGAGGGGGTCGTACGGGACCAGGGTCCAGGACCACTGAACCAGACAGTGACAGTGAACCCTCTTCCGTATTAAACTGCATGTAGAAGCCGAAGCGATAACCCAGTTTAATGGGTTCTGTCCATTGTGCTGTTCAGGCCTGCAAAGAGAAATCTCTGCAGTGTTTCCTTTTTTCTGTGTGGTAGACCTCGGCAAAGCCCAGACAATTTTGTTATTTTTATTATATTTCACTGCAGACGTGCTCTCCCTCCCTCGCTCCCTCTCTCTATCTGCTTCTCTCTGTCTCTCTCCCTCGCACTCTCTCTCCAGCAATATGGCTAAACGCAGTAAAGGAGATTGTATTGGGGAGTAATTTAAAGTCTCTGACACAGAGCTTACAGGGTAGAGCCGTATCGCACCAAGGCAACACATTACACCCTCTATTACTTAATAAAGTGTTTCTGCAATCCCTCTTTCATCCCCCTCTCCTCTTCTCCGTCCCAGCAGGAGGCTGGTGGACAAGGATAATCCGAGAGAAGGTCTGTATTAACTCCCAGAGTCCTCTGCCAGCCAAACTTACTTTGACAATGTATTATAGAAGTGCAGATTTACATATAACACAGTCAGAGGAAGTCCATAACAAGCTAAGAGCATCTAACTGAAGTCCTGAACCAGTGAAGAACCAGGAGCAGATGATTCCAGATGATCAGGCGGTGATCCGTATACTGGTGGTGCTGAATGCTGAGTGGGTGGAGTTCCTTTATCTTAGCTCCTTGTATCTTTAGGCACTATGCAGCCCTGTCACAGTAAAGGCTTTGTTCCTATTTGCAGGTTGCAGCTTCAAACTCCACTTTCTACCATTGTGTCTTTGAACGAGACACTTGACCTTCAGTGTCTCCTCTGGGACTGTCCCTGTACCTTTGCAGTCCCTGTGCTACGTTTACTTTACTTTTACTTTATTTAGTATGACCAAGTTAAGACAGTTTGACAGACAGAAAATATCACCAACAATGTGATTCAGACCAAAATATCAAGAAATGAGGGGTTTCTTAAAACAGTACTGTGTGTCAATAAATTGGATTCAAAACAGATTCATCTTTTGATTTGATTTTCATGCATGAAAGGAACAACATATTAACACGCGACATCAGACTATTTTTTAGTACTTTTTTCCCTGAGATGGGCCCTTTACATGGTGTTACACTAGCAGGTAGCAGAGGATGTTTTGTGAAGGTAAAGGTAAAGGGGCTTCAAACAAGCTGAGTTCAGAAACAGTTTGATGAATCCTGTTGAAAATGCTCATATCACATCATGTCACATTTTCTATTTACTTTCTGACAAGAACAGAGGAAGCCTGGGGGATTTTGTGAGACTGATGCTTTATTGAATATCCAGCAGGGCTGAGTGATGGATGGGGTTTTTCGGCGCTTGACGCTGACACTAGGGGGTGCTGTTGGAGCTCCGGGAGCATTTTGTTTACATGCGAAAACAATTTTGCAAAAACAAAACAGTGCACATGAGTATGTGGATGAGTATGTGGATGCGTGTGTGTGTGTGTGTGTGTGTGTGTGTGTGTGTGTTGTCCCCAGGTTGTTGGTTCCTGAGATAAGGGCTCTTTGGCTGATTGGAGTGAATCGTTACATGCAATGCAAGCAGTACTTGCAGCCTCTTAATATTCTGAATGATCCTCCGAGCCTCCATCTGAAATAGATCAAATAATGAAAATTGAGAGCGAGGGAGGGAAACGCGCTACACGCTTTGCATAAGTTCTGAGCGACGCAAAGTGAAAATTACGTCCGCCGCAGCGAGAGCCCCCTCAAACACTGCCCCCCTTGTAGTTTCCAACCAATTTCGGTGGTGAATCTGTTCAGCTTATCAGCGTGACCACTGGTGAGGAATGGCTCCGTGTCTGGGCGGGTCTAGTGCAATCTCACTGATCTGAAACATCTATCTGGGCTCCACAGACAGTACACACCAGGGCAAGGCCGTCTGTATTGTTTTAAAGGGCCCATACAGTCCTGAATTTCTTTCATTTGCTTGGTGCAAAGTACTATTTGATGCCTATCAAACTGTCTTATGTTTGTCATATTGAGGAGATTAAATGAAAGAAACAGGAACAAATGTTTTACTGACAGGCTGCAAAGTGCCTAAAGGAACCTGGATAAAGGAGCTCCACCCACTCAGCATTCAGCACCACCAGTATACTGATCACCGCCTGATCATCTGGAATCAT
>JBBPDE010207603.1:0-15082 GCA_037974605.1 Nannopetersius ansorgii
GAGCCTAAGAATTTCATTACAGTAATGATGCCACATTGTTATCTGTATATGACAATAAAACTTGAAACTTGAAACTTGACAAGGGCTAAATTACACATCGACTATACAAATCAATACAGACATTACATTTCCCATAATGCCTAAGTGCCACTCTTTTGAAAACTTTCACTTTCCACAGTCAGGCTGAACAGCTGCTGTTCTGAGTAAAAAGTGGTAAGTGGACATGCTGAGGTGATTTTCCACCTGGTACCTACCAAAAACACATGTTAGACTGCTAAATCAGAATCATTAGTTATAAATGAAACTTTGTGGTCTAATTGTATTAAATATAGCAGTAATGTACACACTGTATTTAATGCACCACAAGTATATAAGAGGTGGGTTAGCCAGACAAACCCACATCTTTTCCAAGGTTGAAGAGGTGGAATGAACTTCCCCTGACCCTTAGAACTGCTGAAACCCTCTTATGGTGTCTTTAAATGGTGAATGACTTCTGAGCACTACATTTTTCATGTAAAAAATGTCATCAGCAAAAATCCTAATCCAACATCAGTGCCTGACCTCATAAATTCTCTACAGAATAAATGGGCACAGAAACACCAGTATCTTGTGCAAAGCCTTCCAAGAAGAATGGAAGCCGTTACAGCTGCAAAGGGGGACATTTGCAAGCAAAGTCATTCAAATCCCTGTTGGTGTAATGTATAAACATCCCAATACTTTTGTGCATATGGTGTGGTTTGTCTCTTGTCTCCTCTGCACGTAGACATGGAAATATTTACATGATACTATAAGTAGAACAGACTTGGGAGATAAAGACTTGATTCTGAAGCACTTTAGACCGCATCAGTATTTTGGTACAAAAGCCAGTTTTTAACTTAACCTTGGTTTTCAGTATTAAGTCAAACCCTGTTCTAACCCTACTAATGACCAAGAAGTTTGTCAGATCTGTTTAATTCTGTGCATGTGTCAGTTCATTCAGCTTTCTAAAAACAAAACTGGTCAACACATCCTTTAGCATTACTCTGGATGCCATTTTTTTTTTTGCCAAGTCTCCATTGAGAACAGTCGATTCCATGGACTTTATAAAGTGTTTGGACAAATAGAAAAATAACTGGACTTTATGGAAAATGTAGTGCATAGTGAATTTGCATAATTTTATAGTTTAAGCAGCACAGATTTGTGCTAGAAGCGCAACAAATGTTAAATTGTCGTCATACGGCAAAACAGCTCCTTATAAGTTCCTTTGGTTTGTGTTCATATGTCCTGTTGAAGAAAAGTTATTCTAATTTAAAAAGCATGTAATATAATAACCTTTACTTGGGTTTTAAAAATGCCATCACACGGAAATGGCCATAAAGAACCAAAATGCCTAGATTTCATTTATTTTACATCTTAAAAACAAGTAGAAAAACGTCTCTGCCAACAAGTTGGTGGGGAAAACCTGCAGAGGGATGGGGCGGTGGTGTGCCATGCAAAAGGGCAGCAAACAGTGAGCGTGTAAGATAACAAACACTGGTTTTAGATGGTTTTAGACCATTTATACTTGTTGAAATGAGATTTTATTAATACGCTGAATTCTAAGGGTTAAACAGGAAAACTATTAGCTTAAGTACTGACCTCTCTGTGACTGTAGTGGGGTAAAGCAGCTTTTTACTGGGGCATGCACTCCAGTGGATTGCGTGACGCCCCTAGAACTTTAAAGAGCCGCTCATACCCACTCCAGAAAATATGCCTAAGAGCGATATGTGTAAATTTGACAGAGACACCGTAACTCTTGCTCCAGAATTTAAATCAGTTAAGAACACTGTCAGATTGCAAAACACTAAAACCAGTTCATAACCTGCCAGCTGCACCTTTAATCATGATCTTTGTTCATGGTTGGAATGCAAAAAGAAGCAACTGATTTAATGATGAAAGGCAGCGTAAGGGTGAGGAGCACATAAACTACACCAACTGCACTCTGCCTGTATCTTGGAACAAAAACAACTGAAAATGCTCCCTCAATTATGTGTTGTGAATTAAGTATTCTAAGTTAACAAATTAGTACTGGATTAATAGTGCCAAAGATACAAACATAGAAACAGGTAAACAGCCTTGTGCCAAACTTATTTAACTTATTTTGGGATTGTTTATTTTTTTCTTAATAAATTGCTAAAAGCTCAGCAGTACACATCTCCGGGGGTGGCTTTGCAAAATCCTAAGGAGCATTTAATGTTATTCTTAGCCTTGAGAAGTCTCAGCTGGCACAAGTGCTGCAAAGACATCTGGGTTCGTGACCGTTTTGCTGAAGCAGTCCGTCAATCTGGCCTCATCGTATCTCAGTCAACATGTGATTTTCTAGCAGGAAATGACTGGCTTGTACAGTCATAACACAAACCACTTTTGTAAATGGGAGCTAATTCCATGGCCACTTCTGCATTCCCCAAGGCAGCCCAGTCACCTGAAAATCAAGGAGTTTATATAAGTGTGTGAGAGCAGTGAAGCACAAGCAGAAAAATGCATGAAACTGAAGAGTAAAAACCAAAAGGAACCAGAGGGTTTGCAATAATCCTCCGGGGTGTTGGTGGCCTAGTGGGTAGGATACTTACCTCTGGACCAAGAGGTCATGGATTCGAACCCTATCTTAAGCACACCACCACTGGGTTCCTTAAACCCAAGCTGCTCCAGGGAGTCTGCCCCCTGTAGTTAGGGAATGGAAGACGTTTTGTATAAAAGCGTCCTGGGGTCCTGTATTGAAACATGATAAAGAGTATGATCTTTTGTTGAGTAGCCCATCTTCATTGCCTCCCCCCTACATACATACCAAAGCTTTTAGTCGACTTATCGTGCCTTCATTTCAAGATGGCAGTGACCGGAAAATTCCCTGAAGGTACTGTCTGCATGAACTGTCTTTTTTAATAAACTACCTGTGCGTTAGCATTTTCATCCTAGTAGAGCCTTAAGGTTAGCGTCGGCTAAAAGAGCTGTGGGGGATGAATGAAGGTGGGATACTCGCCAAAAGTTCATATTCGTTGTCATGTTTCAATACACCCCAGGTCCATTTCACAGCAAACTTCTCCTTTACAGAGATGATCAGAAAATGTCATGGGTCAAATAGAAGTTATTCTGCTGTGAGGAGGCGGACTGAGCAGGGGGCTCCTCCCTTGACAAGAGCTGGTGACCGGTGTGAAGGGAGGAGCTGAGACACAGGCTCTCAAGTAGAGAACAGGGATAGCTAACAGGAAGCGAAGTGAAAGCAAACAGAGACAAGAAAACAAAGGTCGGAGAGAGAGAGAGAGGGAGAGTGCGAGAATCTGTGGTTAATTTCAGCCCTAAATGGTGGTGGATTTATGTAGTGCTTTCTGAATTAATGCGTCTTTTACTTTGAATAAAGCTCAGTTGTGCACCCGAACTAATGTCTGTATTCGTTCCTAGGTGTTTAGGCTTCCCAGCTTTTGGGCGTCGGCCGGTCCCTGGTGCGAGCTCACACTATTTAGTCCAATATACATATAGTTAGACACAGATTTGGCCAAAATTAAAAAGTAGTGATGGCTAATTACTGAACACATTATTCTAAATGCATTCAGTCCCATATTTCATTACTATTCATGAAAAGGTACTGTATTCAGAATACATTTGGACTACATCTGGACACGGCCTGTGGGGAAAACTCTGCTGCTGGTGTTTTTACTTCATTAATTTGTATTTTTCATTATTTATTTTTTGGTAAATGTGCCAAGGGACCTTTATACGAAGCTAATCCTACACATCCTTTTTTGTTTTAGAGTTTGTATTAATGATTTTTTTCATTTAGACGTTATGGACATTGGAACATTGTATGGCTCTATTTGGTTTCTGGACTTTACACTTACTCCAGCGTTTGTGGCACTAAGCTTCAACCCTATCGTCAAGAGAACATTTGTTTTTTTTCATTGATGTTACGGCCATCCATGGTCAGAGGTCCACAGAGTATATAACTGGTTTTGCTCCCTGTGGGTGGCTATAATGACCTTTCCTCTCCGTCATCATTGATTTTAAAGCTAGCCAAAATCAACATCATTTACTTAACACATAAGAATTTATGACTAGTGTTCTCCAAGCATGGTGAGCTGTCCAGTGAATGGTGTGTTAAAAAAAGTGTGGTGGTGCTTCTCTTGTTTTGGAAGTATATGCTAGCTTCCCTTCCAGTGTGATGATACTGTGTGAGAGGGAGAGAAAATAAAATCTGGGAAAAAAAATGCTTCTCATTATTCATACTTTGCTTTCTTGTGTTATTTTTATGTAGTCTCCAGGCTTCCTGAAGGACTTTCAGAGACTCTCATTTTCAGTTAAGGCCCTGAACCCGACTTGTTTTAGAGTAATGTTTCTTTTTAAGACATACAGTAACCTGCACCTGTTTCATCACTGGTTCAGGCCTTAGATGTGTTTTGTTCTGCTTGAATGATTTATATGTAGATGATTCCAGATGATCAGGCAGAGGTTTGTTTGACCATCAGTGGTGGGACAGACAGATAGGTGGCACTGCCAACCATTCTCTCAGCCCTTCTTTCTCATATTGCATTACGGAATATTTGATCATCCTGATGATCCTTTACTTGTCCTCCCTGATTCAGAGTCCTAGAAAAAGAACAGTGAATTTTCAGCACCTTACACTGAATGCTAGGATTTAAAAGAAATACATTTTTTCACCAACTCTCCCATATGTGTCTCTTTCTGAATGCCATACAGCACCACACTGTGCTATGTGTCAGGGAGATGAGACTGCTACCTGCTGCTTTCACACACTCCGTTAGCTTGTAGCATGATGTCCTTATTTTGCATTAAATCGCTATATCTGGCAGCTGCGTCATCCTGTGAAGAGGCTCAAAGCTGTGTTTCTGCATATGAGCTCAAAAAGAGGTACCAAGATAACACACTAGTATTGAATTGTGTTAGTTTGACATCGATTTCTGAGCTCACAGTTAATTCTATTAACTCGTCTGTCTGCGAGTGACAGCCAAAGAATACAGACTTTGGTTGTAGTTAGACTTTTTTAAATGAACAAACATTTTGTTTGCATTCCCAAGAGACTCTATCAGGTTCTGTTATCATTGATAGCATCTCAGACAACGTCTTTTTCATATCGCACAATTCGTGTTGATTTTTTTGACAGTACATTTTCACAGCGGCAGTTAAAATGTCAAGTCATTTGACTGCATTCAGCCATGAGAGCATTAGTAAAGTCAGATACTGATGTCTGAAGGTTTGCTCTGGATCACAGCTCATCCCATAGGTCCTGAATAGAGCTGAATCACTTCATAAAACACAGTTCCATGGCTTCACAGGGGCTTTTTTAACCTTTCAGTCAAAGCTCGGCATTTGGGTTGGTGAGTAATGGTCCTGGGCGACTGCTCCAGAGCATCCCATTTTATTACCAAAGATTTTCAAGAGAGTTTGCATAAGCTGTGCGCGTGCAAATGAACTCCTGTGTCAGATCCTGACTGTACTCAGTGTTTCATTAAAAAAAATGAATAAACATACATACAATAAACATACATACATATACATGCAAGATCCCATGTTTAAACCAAAATGGATCCACATGCAGAGTTTAGCAGGATTCAGCCCAACAGGCAAGCAAATGCAAATCAACAGGCAAGAGAGCTGAAACAGAGTCATGTAGGCCATGCAAATGAGATCAAAGTCCAGTGAGCAAACTTGATGGATAGGGGCAGCAAGAATCAGAGTAAAAATGAAAACAGACAAAGAAATAAAAACCAGAACACACCAACACAAAACAAGAGTGCTCAGTATAGTAAGTGAATATGAAAATAAGGGTTCTTTGAATCAGACAATCATGTGATTAAAAATCAGGGAGCCCTCAGAGATATTTGTGACTGGGCTGGTGGAATGAAGTTTAAAAGTCAGGGCTAATCTCTGGACTGGAGTCTCATCATTGCCTCACAAAAAGTCTTGATCTACCCCTAATTTCTATATATTCTGCTTTAAATCACCTTCTTTGTGCAGGAAAGCTATCTGACGTCTATCAAACTGTCTTATCTTCGGCATATTGAGTAGATTAAATGAAAGAAATGGAAACACGTGTTTTGCTGTGACAGGCTGTGAAGTATCTAAAGATATAGGTGATAAAGGAGTTCCAACCACTCAGCATTCAGCACCACCAGTATACTGATCACCGCCTGTTACACTGGATTTATTAGAAGCTAAAGAACACATCTTAACCGGTGTGGCAATAATTAAGGAGGGCAGTGTACTTGATCCAGTGTCGGAAGGGGCCCACGAGGTTTTGCCCCTGTCTCCGCCCTTATGGGGGGCCTGTAGCCGCGCTGGCGCCCTGGGGTGGCGCCATATGGGTGGGGTACTGTTACATCTCCGGTTGGCCATTGTTTGTAGTCTTTTATTTTGGCATGTATGTCTTTTATTCTGGCTGGTGTTTAGGTACAAGTGATGTGTAGTTTTTATTGGTTCAGGTGGTTTAGGTTTGGGGTATTTAGTTCAGTTTGAATGGGACCTTAGTTGTCAGTTCACTGACTTTCTGCATCCGTTCGAGGTTGCTTCTGTCTCCAGTGTTTGTTTTTGTTTGTGTTTAGGCCCTCATGCCATTTTGTTTTGGAAAATAAAAGCTATATGTTAAAGATATGCATGGAGACAGTCACCCTCCTGACAGAAATGACATCAGCATCACCTTTTATCAGCTTGCTTGGTGCTGATGGACCATTCACTTCTTTACTTTTGTGACTAGATAAGAGATTATCAAAGATCTCACTGCAATTGGTGTTGCAGCAAAATAAAATGAGTCTATCCAGCTTTATCACAATGACGAAACGAAAGAAATTTTCTTTAATATATATATATATTTTTTGACAATGATGAGATCCGATGGAAAGATGAAGACCTTTAATTAATTGTTCTGCTGCTCAGACATTTTCCCGGAATTTCACATGTATCTTAAGTTCTAGTCTAGGTCCCAGTAAGGTCACACACTGTGCTCAGATGTGCCAAAATAACAATCATGTTTATCTGCAATTGATCAAAACACAGGAATCTCAATGTGAACTCATCCAAGGCTAAGAGCCACAGGTGGGAATAGGTGACTGATCTGTGAGTCTTCATACTCAAGAAGTCTTGAGCCACTCTTCAATTGTTCATATTCTGCTTCCAAAGACACAGAATTTCTTGTATTTTATTATTGTGTATTTTCATGAGGAACAGTGTCCAGGCTTCCTGACGAACATTCAAAGACTCTCATTTTCAGTCTGGTCCCTGAACCTGACCAGAATGATTTCTAAATGATTTTTGTTCATTTTTGTCCCTCTAACTTAAGTCCTGTCTGTGACGTCTAGTCAGCGGCCACAGGGGAGCGCTGGGGTTTAAATTTGGGTTATGTTGTGGGACTCTTATTTTGATATCTTGAGTACACCAGCTGACTGACTAAGTGGTTGTGTTTTGTCATTGGTTATACATGTGGTTCTGTTTAGTATTTAAGCTCAGTTTAGGTGGACCATGGGTTCGGTCCACCATTGCAGTTACCGTTAACCATACCGTTGCAGATACCATTATTCTTGCCTTTCAGTTTGTGCATGTGTCGGCCCTCGAGCCAGGTTTCAGTTTGATTTATAATAAAGTGAATCTCAGTATGGAATCCTGCTGTTGTGACTTCGATCTTTGGGAAAAGGCTCAGAGACGTGACACTGTCCCTTCATTTTCAGTCCAGTCTCTGAACCTGACCAGTTTCAGAGGAAGGATTTTTCTTTGCTAAGACACACAGTGACCTGCATCTGTTTCTTCTCAGGTTCAGGCCTTAAATTAGATGTGCTTTGTTCTGCTTGAATGATTTATATATAGATGATTCCAGATGAACAAGCAATGATAAACACCAAAGGTATTTTATTATTATTTATTACTGCTCCAACAGTCACTGGAAAGTGGACAAACATGACAGACACACTTGTATAAACAGAGATTTAGTGCAGCTCCACCAGAAAGAAGGAGTCTTAGGGTGACGTTTTAATAAGTAATAGGTTATTTAGTGGAAAGTAGAAGTTTTTAAGAGGTCCTTTGAGCAATTCGCACATGATGCAGACTCCAAATAAACAAGCATAATCTAAAAACATCCGCAAATTCAATTTAAACAACAAATCAAAACTTCTCTTAACAAAGTTTATAAATAGAGCAACTCAAACTCACATGTCTTCCAAAAACTCACGTCTTCCAAAATTAAAAAAAAAAAAGCAAAGTGTAACCATAGTTACAAATGATCAAATGTACTCTGAGTAGGGAAAGAATCCCTTTACATGAATAATAGCTCAACTGCAGCCTGTCTTTTTAGATCATAAGGCTCGAGTCAAAGGCAAAGTTCGAGTCAGTGGAGTTTGATTTGCTCCGTTTAGTCGAGTCGGGTCCTAAAGAAACCAGATTCATGCCTCTGTTCTAACTCGACTCCACACCTCTGCACAGGGTCTTTTCACTGTTTCTCCTTGTCTTTTGTCCAACACAATTTCTCCTAAGAAGGAGAATTCCATTGAGTCATCTAGTCATCAAATGTTGAGCTCTTCAAAGATCCTTTGGGAGAAAGTGAACCACAAATGAATCACTGTTGGGCTGCAGCACAACTTCTTTGTTGGTAATTTAACCCATAGAGCGTATTATCAAAATCTGATTAAAAACGTGTAAAATAGTCTAAAACCAGGGAAACTTCCATATTGGTCATATGACGTCGTTTGTTGAACGTTCTGAGAATTAATACGTTTTTGGGATCATTTGATGTGTTCTGAGTCTAAAAAAAAGCATTTAAGACGTCTGCAGGGAGAGCAGCCCGCAGATCTCTGAGAGAATCAGGATATGTCACCACCATTGGTCTGTTCCCCAGCAATGAGAACAAAATATGTGGCCTGTAGGAAGAGAACACTAACAAAAGCAGTCTAGCATGTGTGTTTTGCAACTGATTCAGGCAGTAAATGTCTGGAGAATACGGTGGGTGAGACAATGCATCTGCAGATCATGTTGCAGTGTGGAAAGTCCTTGAGAGCACGAACGCAGAGCCACTGCTGTTTGGAGTTTCTGCGCGTGGGCAAACAGCATGGCCATGGGGCCGGCAAAGCCTGAGACCTCTCTGCCTTCACAACGTTTGTGAAGATTCTCACATCTTGAAATGAAAAGCAGCTGTTCAATAAAGACGCTTAGCACTGTTTCTGCAGTAAGCACGTGCACAAGCTCTCTAGAGCAAAGGGAAAAAGCCCTACGCATACAGTAATCAGATTGGCTGGAAATAGCACACGGTAAACTCATAAACGGAAAAAAACTGTTTCTTCTCTCTCTCAGTCTTCAAGGCCAAAAATAATCCATGGAATCTTCCCAAACTACCCATACAACAATTACTGTGCTGAAAGGGTTGGTTTCCTTATAAGACTGTGATATATATTTACACTACCCACAAAAAGTTAGGGATATTTGGCTTTCGGGATGATCCTAAAATGACCTATAACTTTTACAGGTGAACTTAATGTGACCTTCCCTGAACGTTTGAATGTCCAACTGTATTTCAGTACTTTTTACACAACCTGCTGTTCTCTGACAAGAAGCAAAAAACTGCATTTATATGCAGTAACATATACAAGCAGGCATAAGCATTATGCATTGATATATACTGCCATGTGCAAAATGAGCATGTATTATACAGCAAAGGTGTCATACAGCATGACCTTCCTCCAAGAACCACTCATCTTTTCAAGCCACTGTACCATTGTTGGGCGGCACAATACGCTTGGAGGAGAACACTAACTGCCAATTCTGTTACATCCACTAACAGACACCTGAGTGATGGATGAAGGAGAGTAGATCATTAATAGCCACACAGAAAGAGAAACAAGTGGAAAGAAACAAATGTTCATGCTTCTGAAATAAAATAAGTAAAGTGTAACTACAGTCACTGATGAACAAGCTTTCTATGTAGTACTGATCATTTTACAGTAGGAAAAGAATAGCCAGTTTTTTGCCATATGGCTTGAGTCCAAGTCAAAGTCCAAACCGAGTCAAATCCAGTGCAGTTTGAGTCTTTTCTGGGCTTTGTTAAGTCGAGTCCCAAAATTTTATGCCACCAGTTTAACTCGAGTCTGCACCTCTGATCAAAGCCTGATTACTTAGAAAAACTGTTGTTTTTATCTGGCCCAGAAGATTCTCCTCATCTTTCTGTCCAATAATATCTTTCCTGAGAAGTTTTAGGAGAATCACTGAGGAGTTATCAAGTCATTAGCCTGTATATTAGTATAATTTGATTTCAGTAACCTATAACTATAAACAAAATATAAAAAGTGTAAAGCAGTCTAAAACTGATGTTTTGTCTTCTACATACTCACCTTTTGCTGCTCTTTCACTCGATGCACTGCCACTTGGCCACTCTCTGGACCCTCTGCCTCTGTGGGATGTCCCCTCCCACTTGTGGGTGGAGATTATCCTGAAAGTTCTACTGAGTTCAAAGATCTTGTTTTTTTTCCCGCTCATGTCTTAAACTTAAAATACAAGAAACTTGAGTATTTTTATTCTTTATGGACATTTATGTATGACAATTTTTAAACACCCAGTAGTGGATGTTATTATTACGTTTTTTAAATTACAATTACTTTGGTTTTACGTGACATAGGAACACCAAACAAAGCTCAGCATGACATAAGCTACCTCAAGAATCAACACAAACAAAAGTTCCATATAAGGCCATATTGCCTTTTGTTATGATTCCAGTTTCTTTAAGCGGTTGTCAGATGTGTTCTATGCATCACATTTGGGTAATACTGTGGGTCAAAAAGTTAAGCAGAGCTGAATTTTATGCATGTGACTTCGACCAACACCAGAAAAGTAGAGAAACATACACTCTCTAACTCCTGAAAAGAAAAAAAGAACATTTATGAAATTATTACTGCGGTGCGGACACTAATTTCACACAAATAAATTCACTCACTGAAGCTAGCAAATGATCACAACTAATTTAGCAATAAAAATAATTTAGCAATGTCACACTAGGCATATCTCTCACACACACCAGGAGTTTTGTGTCTTAATTCATTTTTATTTTTACCTCATTGAACAGAAAGTAATGGACTACCTGACAAAATTAATAATGTGCAGGGAGCAAATATACACTCAGCCTCTTCTTCCTGCTCGTGCTGCACTCATACAGACGGATTAGCTGAGCTGCATAAGCTGACTTCAATGCTCTGCGTTCAATCAATAATACAATCAATATTGTGCTTCATAAACACTACAAAACTTACTGTAATTTCCCTTGTGTTGTTAAGTAACTCATGTTTCTTCCTTGTTTTATTCTATGGTAGCCAATACTTGTACTTATACTACAGAGAATCACTGTATAAACAAAGCAGATTTTAAAAATACACTTATAAGAACCTCAAAAAGCACAAGCGTCAAGAGTGTCAAGGGTGTCTACAGTCTTCCATACAAATGTGAAGCTATTACACTGTTGGTAATGCGAAAGACTTTTTTATAAAATATAGTTTTTGTTAGACATTGAAATTATATTTGGGTGATATGGTCTATATTTGTAGGGACAATACACATATATACATACAGCACAGAAACACAGTTTCTGGAGGACCTAGAGGCCCATTTTCCCAAGCTTTCCTTGAGCAAGGTACCGTCACCACACACTGCTCCCTGGGCGCTGTGTCCCTGGCTTCTTGATGCTTCGCTTGGTGAATGGGTTAAATACAGAGAAGAATTCCGTGCTGTTCACACTGTATGACAAAATAGTCACTTTACACATTACATTTTATCATCATCTGGCATAGCAACTCCTTATATAGAAGGGTCCCTCAAATAAATGCATTATTATTGGTATTATTATTTTTATTATAATTTGTGTTGATGATCGGGGCATCAGACATGCTGAGCTTTGTTTGGTGTTCCTATGTCACATATATTTTAATAATGGTGTCACACTGTCACTGCGGTCTGCTTTTCTGTTTTTTGGTTCTGGTTTTGTTTCTGTTCTGTGTTTTGGGGACTTTTATTTTGATCTAATGTTCTGTTTATGTGTGTTTTGTTTCTGATGAGGGCCAGTATTTAAGTTCTGTTTGTGTTTGTCCTCAGGATCAGTCCATCGCCTTATTTCGCCTCTTATGCGCCTCATTTCCAGCACGATTATCCTGATCTCTAGTTCTTGTTTTTCTTGCCATTGTGCCAGGTTTCTGTTCTCTGTTTACTTTAATAAAGTCATATCAGCATGGATCCCTGCTTCCCTGCCTGTTCCTGCTCACCCCGAGGAAGCTCACGACTGAGGGCTAGCCCCCTCAGCCGTGGCACACACACAAATACCCATAAAGAACAAAAATGCCCAAATTTCTTTTATTTTATGTTTCAGAAACAAACAGAAAAACCTCAAAATCTTTAAACCCGGGAGAAGTTTCAGGATAGTCTAAAACTCACAGAGAGCGGCGGAGAAAAAGATCAGCAAACAAAAAGAGTGTAGCAGAACAAACACCGGTTTTAGACATTTTTATTTGCTCCAAGGGTTCATTCCCTGAAATATCTTTGAAATGTACCTGAACTTTAAGATGCATATATTCCATTAAATATAACCCTAAACTTAATCCCAAACCTAACCTTCACCTAAACCTAATAACTAATCCCAATGCCAAACCACAACGGAATACCTTTCATAATCAACATTCACCAGATACTTTGTTGCTAATTAAAATATCTGTAGGTAATCTATATAGACCATCAAAATAAAGTGTGAGAGGAACCATTTTCGGCTTGTATGTGACTTAGATTAAACATATTGGTGTGTATTCAAACCATTTACACAAACCACAACCTCAGTTAACCTGCAGTGTGGAGGGAATGATAGGAGCATGCCTGGATAGACCTTCTTCTGACAGGTGACTCCAGACATCTCAGCACCTTTATCTTGATTTAAAGGGCAGACCAGAAGATTAAGAGCTGTAATCCAATGTTATGATTCAACTTTCAATCAATAAAAAATGTGCAACAATTCTTCTAAAGCCTGTTTACGCAGCTGGTCCCAAATCACTCTAAATCTCTTAACACAGTATGGCCTATAATCATACAAACACAATGGAGGCCTAAAAAATAGACTTTTTTTAAGGAAGAATTGGAACAGTGTACCAAGAAGACCATAACAACATGCACGAGGGGCTTCAGTGAGCTGAGGGGATGAGTTAGGTTTATTAGAGCAGGCTTGAGTCAAAACTGGGCCTGCATGGGGTGGCACGAGGACAGCAGTGTGAAGGTGCGTGACACAGGCTTTCATACTTTTTGATACAGTCCTGTGCTGTTTCTGTTTAGTACAGCAGTGGGAATGTAATGCATGATTGAAATGTGCAGAGCTGACTGCAGTGATTGCAAATGTTTCGCTTCAGTGGAATCATGTAAGGCATCACACAAGAGCTCTGAAGGCACATTAAGATATCCATCTCTTTTTCCGAAGAGGCTTGGTCAAAAACGATAGGAAAGGGACCATCTGTACAGTGACCAAGTATGAATTTCTATCCACAGTTGATTGCATTCAATACTATAGTCAGCTATTGTTTGTACTCTTACTGAATAGGGCTAAATTGGTCATTTAAATTTACATTTACATTTACGGCATTTAGCTGACGCTCTTATCCAGAGCGACGTACATCAGTGCTTAAGAAGTCCACAACTGTTTCTTACCTAAAAAACAGCTTAAAATCCATGTCAACTATTTAACTAAGATACTGCAGTCAGAGCATCTATACAACAACTGTCACATAATTAAATGGTCTGTGAAGCATCAGTCTTACACTGAAAATAAACGAACATTTAATTAAAGTAAATTTTTAAGTAAATTGTTTTTAACAAAACCATGTGTCACAATTATTAGCAAACCCAAGAAATGCAACGTGAGCATGTTCCTCTTTTATATTTCACCTTCAAAAAAAAAGGTGAGTGCTCAGGAATTCCTAAGCAGTATTTCATAGCTTTCTGTTTCACTGGGGTATAAATATGGGGTGACACAGAGACCAACTTCCCTTAGTCATCTGTCGTCGAGATGAAGTTTAGAGAATTAAATCAAACAACATTTTGTTGATACTCATAAAGGCATCCAGGCCATTGCTATTTAAAATAGCTACACACCTGAGCATACCCATATCCACTGTTAGGGCAATAATTAAGAAGTTAAAAAATAACTGGAGTAGTGAACTTTATAATGTAATGATGAGAAAATTGTTTATTATGGTTTTGAAAACAAATAAAACTTTTTTTCTCATATTGTCAGTGTTTGACTGAGTTAATTATCTTTACCAAGGAAGTCAATAATGATGGAGTTGATTGTATATTTGACATTAAAGGAGAATAGAATGGCTGCCAGAATGTGCTCCGAGGACAACATGCTCATGTTTTTCGGAGGTTTTCGTCAGCAACTACATGGGTCTGTTGAGTGATGTGTCGTACTGCACTGGGAACTCAGACTCCAGACTGCAAATTGCTCAACAGGCTTCGGCAGACTATTACAGCCAGTGTTATCAGTTAGCCAATCCTGTTGTTAGTTTGGAACATTGAAGGAGGAATTGCAGTGCCAGACAAAACAGGTGTGCATATTTTGCTCCCTCAGGCAGAGGGATAAATAATTTAACATTGCACATTGTTCCTTAGGTTTATTCACGGCCTTTGTCTGGAATCCATGTTGCACTAATGGGTATGGCCTCTGTGCTGGAGGAAGGCAGAAAGACGGATTGTATTATGTTCAACAGGAGGTCAGCGCCTTGGCACTAATCCTCACCTGGCCGGGGTGGAGCTGTTTTTACCAAACTGGCCCCAGGCAGGGTGTTATTACTCAGACTTCACACGACATGCCGTTTCCTGAACGTGCCCTCGTCCTGTTCTGAGGTGGAACTGTTTTAATGGTCTCTACACCAAGAAAACACACACCAGCTCAGCCATGTTATCATAATAAAGGATCTGGGCGTAATACTAGACAGTAACTTGTCTTTTGAAAATCATATTTCTAGCATCACAAAATCAGCCTATTTCCATCTCAGGAATATTGCCAAGCTTAGGAGCATTCTATCCGTATCTGATGCAGAAAAGCTAGTTCACGCTTTCA
>JBBPDE010207669.1:0-15070 GCA_037974605.1 Nannopetersius ansorgii
CAGAATAGCATGTTAACGTCTTGTTAAGAATTTTTTACGAGCTATTTCACTTTCTATTTGTTTTGTCTATCTAAGATCTAATAGCCCTCTCTGTCACACACACACACACACACACACACACACACACACACACACACACACACATATTACTGTAGTTAAGCAAGGAATAGCTGGAATAAAATGGAATAATAAGAAGAAACATAACACAGCACACAGTTACTCCTCTAACGCATTGCTCCATCCTGCAGAACAATGATCAGCATGCCAGATGGTCATAAATGAATAGGCTCGCATCGGATTTAGCTGAACTACAGACGTGGCTTTTAAAATAGAACCGTTCTACACTTTAATGTCGATTAATGAATTTGAGTAGACTAAACGTTATATTCTTCACATAACGCCCAGCAATCAGCTTTACATATTACAGAAGATATTTCAAGCAATTATCGAACATTAATCATTTTAAATTACCGTTAAATACTTATTTCAATTGCTATTTTACGCACGTCACCACAAGCGCAACTGTCCCCGACAACCCTTCGACGTCATATCGATATTCTCCTCAGCGACGACGTCATACAAACCCAGTGAGCAGATCTTCAGCGAAAACGAAGTTCAATACAGATAGGAGAATACTAAAGAGAATGACAACACTGTCCGTCACAAAACTGCCCGGTGTTATATATGCTAGTTAACTTTACCCACAGTCCTCTCTGTTGGACATGCCGAGTCCACTTACCTGCTGTTGATAATTAGTCTGACACCCTCATGGAAACAATATTTTCAAATTATTCGACCCGTGCCAAGGGTGGATCATGTTACATCTTTTCAAACAGAATAGCAACGGTGAAATCCACCCGGGGGCTCATTGCCGTTTCGTCAGAAATGAAACGAATATCTTCAGATCTGTGCCAGCATCATCGAGGTGGTATTCATCAGGCTAACTTCTGGAAAATTTGACACGTACGATTCAGATTACCCCTGAAAGGGACAGACGCTAGAAGCTGAGTGAATGGCATTCATTTGTAAAATATTCATTTGGTTCCCTCCGTCGTGCCCAGCTCAATTTGACGTTTAGATTTCGGCCTTAACCACCTGCCAAGGGTATATAGGGTGTTACGTGATAGCGGATCGCGAGGAACCAAGAGACGCGATGGATTCTGAGCTCTTCGCGTACAATGGACTGATCCAAAAGCCATTTAATTAATTGCCGCTGACAATGTAATCGCTGGAGTATATTTATTCACTATATAAAGTTTACCACTATACCACAAAAAAATTCCATTCAAATGGTACAGATTTGCTCATCTAATACGTTATTGTCGTTTATGTAACAGTTTTTCATGAGCGTGGAAATATGATCCCTTTAATATGATCTAAATATGATGTAAAATGCAGGTCTAGTCGTTCAAAAGAAATAGATCAGAAATTTTGATCTGTCCAATTTTCATGTCTGTAACAGATTACTGAAACGTTTTATGCAGTACATTAAAAAATAAAATATTGTAACGTTTAAATGGGGCAAAAGGAGCAATTGAGATAACATCCTACAACACTCTGCTATGATATGCTTCCCGTTTCTACAAAACGCTGAAATATTTTGAGGCATTTGTATGTCCAAAATAGTCCACATACATTTGTTGTGATGTTTTTATGTCTTGGAGGAATCATGTTAAGGCATTAATAAAAATATAAACTGATATTTTTATACTTTCTGCCTATTTTCGTGCCCATTTATTATTTTTTTAAATCTCAGATTACTTATAGGCCTACTTTAGTCACTTTAGTATATGATGTATTCTTTTTCAGAAATTGTATCTTCCTTTGTTTCTTTTAGCAGCGTTTCATAATTAGGTGGTCATACATTAATAAAAGGCTCTGGCTGACTTGGCAGCAAAGCTGACCGGAGCCGCTGCAATCAAACCGGCAACATGAGACGCGCTACCTTCTGACCAGTTACACAGATCCTGATATCTCCTATGTCGCTCTTGAGATCGTATTTCAACTGTCTATCAATAAGTAAAGTAAGAATTATTTTTTATTTATTTGTTATTGCAGTTAGATGCGCAAAAAACACACAGATATGTCTGTAAGTGCATAAGCAATTAGCCTCGAGTATAATTAAGTAAAACCAATGTGCTGTAGACTACTAAAGGATTACAGATGGCATTCTTAATGTTACTAATAGCTACAATGGTTTTACACATCTTATCTATTAATTAAGAATTTCATTATATTTCATAATTTTATTGGGATAATAAACTGACATGAAATTCGTTCTAATGAAAAAACATGGAGACAGTTTCAGATTCAAGATTCAAGTGAGTTTATGTCAGCCCAGCCATATACACAAGTACACAGAGAGTTGAAATAGCGTTCTCTGAAGCAAACAGTGTAGTATTTAAGCTCTATTTTCTTAGGAAAAAATATAGGAATACTGATGCACGATTAGGAGTGCTTATACTGCTGTCATCCTCTGTCGGTCAGCAGCCTTGAACAATTAACGTGAGACTCTAAAGATAATCTGCTGACGTAACTGCATGTTTCAGTAAATGCAAAGAACCCATCAACCCGTTCGCGTATTAGATAGCACTGTAAATTACTGTAATTACCAGTCGTAATGGGACATCATTTACAGTGAAAAATTGACATACCAACAACACAGAAAACGCTGAAGTTGGCTTTATTGTCATCCATCTACATACACAATATATGACTGAACGAAGCTACATTTCTTACAGTCCCAGGTGCATAAGCAGCACAAAAAACAACACACACAAAGATAAAACGTAAAACAAGACAGTGTAACAAGTATCAGAGTGGTAACATTTGGAAAGATGTATTTCTTTGTATTTCCTTCAGTTTGTTGAAATATTTTTTTTAATGCATACCGATGGTCTGCTGTTCCTTTCTGTTTGAAACCCTTACTGGTCTCCAAAACAGATCTGGTTGTGCCTTTTGGGCATGAAATGGGCTTCTATGATAGTGGGTCATGAAATAGGCTTATATGGTGGAGGCAGGGTTTGAATCCACATTAAAGAAGTAATTCTAGTATTTTAGACTGCCTTTGGAAAAAATGTTAGATTTGGTTTTTGCCTTTAATATGAAGGCTTGCACTGGCTGTAAAATAGGTTCATTTAGAGACAATTTTCACCCTTTAATACTGAACTCCAAATGTCTGGGTATGGTTTGCAGTAGAGGGAAAATTAAAAAGAATTGTATGTGAAACTGAACATTGTAATAAGGAAGAAGCTTTTGGAAACCATATAATATTATTTTATTGGCTCACATTTACAGGACTGGACTTGCCTTTGATATTGGGCACTGAATTAATTTCCCTGTAGTTTCATTTTTAGTTTTTTTTTTATTCTGAGAAAGAGACAATGCAGAGGATCCCACTTAAGCACCCTACTTTTATCTCAAGATTCATGTTTGGGATTTCAGACAGAGTCCTCCCTATTGGGATAGGCATTTTTGGTGCTATATAAAACAATTTCTAAAAACATAGCAGTGCTAAAAGAGGTTTACATTTAACCATGCAAAGAACCATTTAAGCATTTAAATGGTTTGATGTCATTGTTCTAAATATGGTCTAAATAGTACCTTTACTGAAGGTTCCCTTTATCAGCACATGAGTGATGCTGACATATTAGTAGCATGCTCGTGTGTATGTGTGTGCAGAGTGGACCCCATATAGCAGTACTGATGGCAGTCCGTTTCTAATTACAGGACACTATTGAATATTCTTGGTTAGTGGACTATTCTAAGACAGGCAGTGACGCTGAGGGGTTTAAAACTCCTGTTAAATGTGATACAAGTGAAACTGTCAGTGAAACTGCTGTGCTCAGAATGATCCAGTGCTAAGGTGGTACATGTTCACTCATGGTTTCATGGGGTTCATGACTATTAAATGAGAGATTTGTTAATGTAAACTACAAAAGCACATAAAGGTAAGTAAAGCAATGAAATAATAAACAATGAAAGTGGATTGTCCCAAACAAAGGAGCCTGATTCCGTAGAGCATAATTTGTATTATGTGGAGACGGGAAGACATATATAATTAGTATGCATGAATAAAAGTGGATATAGGTTACACTTTCATGATCATTGTGTAGTGTCACGATGGTGGGGGCTAAGCCCCCACGATCGAGAGCTTTCTTGGAACCAGGCTGGACACCAGGGCTTCATGCTTTATGCTACGCGGGCCAAAACAGAAATCAAGGTCAGATACAGGGCAGGAATGAGACTAACATACAGCCCTTACACAGAAGCTCAACATAGACAATGGACAGACAACGTGAACTGAAAGGACACAGGTTTAAATACACTGACACATCAGGAACTAAACAGGACACAGGTGGAACTCAAGGTACACGTGACCAGGGACAGGAACAACAGACAGGTGACTAGGGCCAGACAGGGACAAGGGGGACCCCTAGTGGGTCTACGAGGGAACACCAGGGACCAGGGCTACACAGGAACACAGACACATACTATGCAGGGACACGCGACTGGACCAGAACCATAACGGAGAAACAGGGAACACACATAAGGAGGGCATAGCAGGAACATGTGTCCGGAACAGGAAGGGCAGACAGGAACTGACCGCAGGGGATCATGGGGCTGGGACTTGGAGGGAAGACAGGGACAGGCAGAGCAGGCAGGGACACAGAGGGAGCGCAGGAAACACAGAGCAAACATGAAATACATTCACAGCACATACCTACCTACAAACACCAGATAAGCTACACCAGGGGCCACACACAGACAGGACAGGGGCACAGAGCAGACAGGGGGACATGGAGGGAGAACGTGAACACAGAACAAGCACAAATACACAAAGGGCATAACGAGAAACTAAGAATCTTCAGCGAACGCTGGAATATAAACAAAAAACAGAAAAAGCAAACCATGGCACGGCTACTCCAGTCCAAGCCGTGACAGTACGCCCCTCCTCACAAAGCGCCACTCCTGGGGCACAAACAAACAAAAACCCCACCAACTCAACCACCGACTGGAGTAGGGGGGAAAAGCAGCAAAATCCCAAAAAACCCAAGGCGGAGGTGGTGGAGGAGGCAGCGTGACTGTCCCGGTCAGCGCTATCAGTGCTCTCACACACAAGTGTCCACAGAGTATCTGGTTGAACCAACTGTCACGCAAAACAAAGCGGACCTCACTCCGTGTAGCATTCCATGCCGCAGGGCCAAGACGGACTGGCTTGGCCGCAGGCGGTGTCTCTCGGGCTGGGTCGCCCGGCTCAAACACCGGCGGCGACTTTGATGTGGGACCGCCCGGCTCAAACACCGGCGGCGGCTTCGGTTCCAGACTTATCGATCTGGTCGTGGGCTGAGATGTTGGCACGGTGCTCACCAGCTGGATCGCTGGCAGCGATGCTGGATCGCTGGCAGCGACTCTGGGTTCTCTGGCTGGACCACGAGCTGTAATGCTGGCTCGAGGTTCTCTGGCAGGACCGCGAGCTGCAAGGCGGACTTGAGGCTCTCTGGCTGGACCACGAGCTGTAATGCTGGCTCGAGGTTCTCTGGCTGGACCGCGAGCGGCACCGCTGGCTCGTAGCTCTCCAGGAAGGTCAAGGAGGGCGACGCTGGCTCGTGGCTCTCCAGAAGGGTCGTGGACGGCGGCGCTGGTTCGTGGCTCTCCAGCAGTGTCGAGGACGGCAGCGCTGGTTCGTGGCTCTCCAGCAGGGTCGCGGACTGCAGCTCCAGCTCTGGGTTCCTTGTCTTGACCGCGAGCTGCAGCGTCTGCTCTGGGTTCCTTGTCTTGGCCTCGGACTGCGGTTCAGGCTCTGGGTTCTTGGTCTTGACCGCGAGCTGGGACTCCAGCTCTGGGCTCTTGGTTTTGGCCGCGGACTGCGGTTCAGGCTCTGGGTTCTTTGCCTTGGCAACCCGGGGTTGGACTGCGGCTCCAACCCCGGGTTCTTGGTTTTGACCACGAGCTGGAACTCCAGCTCCGGGCTCTTTATCTTGGCCGTGGACTGCGGCGCCGGTTTGTCTGAACAGACCAGGGGTGACAGGGACTGTGCAAAGAAAACCAAAAGGCCAACAAAAAATGAAAAGGGATCAGAGGGGGGAATTACAGGGCCTGTAAGGACTGTCCTGACTAGGGGTAACGATTCTATGGAGGGCTTTAGGGCAGGGAACGGGACTGTGGGTAGGATTTGAGGCCTACTAGGCCCCTCAGGGCCTGCTTGAGGAACCACGGCGGATACAAAGCCAGTCGGGGGAGCTACGTGTTTAGCCTGTTCAGCAACCGAGTCTATAGGCGACTTCACGGAGTCCGCAACAGGGGCGATCGAGGCTACAGGGCTATCCGATGGAGCTAAGCGATTTGCTGGGGCTACCACACAAACAGCACCAGGGCCTGCTAACAGGCTGGAGCTAACAGCGGCTACGCTAGCCGTGCTAACTGGGGCCAAGCTCACTGGAGCTGGGGTATCAGGACCAGGGCGAATAGGAACAGAAAGGAAAGGGGGCGATCGGGCTACAGGCTTGCTTATCGAGCCGGAGGGACCAGGAGCTAGGCTAGTCGGGGAGCTAATACTCAGAGGCCCGTGACACGGGCCGTGGGACCCTAGAATTAGTCTGGCTGGGATTAAATGGCCGTCAGGCTCGCTGTCGAGGTCGGGAAAACCAGAAACTAGGATCTCAGAACCTGGGCGGACCTGATAGGACAGGGGACGAATGTGCAGGATTCGAGCAAGCCGGAGCTGAGTCGAGGTGGGCCGTGCTAACCGTGGCTACACTAACTGGAGCTTCTTTGAGTGCGTCTCGGTACTGAGCCTTGCTCGCTACCGCCACCTCTCACCCGTGGCCGAGCCGGAGACGTGGGCGTGCACGAGGCGGCCCGCCTCTATCCCACTCTCCGACTCTCCACAGCTCCCCAGCGAGCCCGGCCCCACCGACCTCAAACCGGCTGTCACCCTCTTCATACAGGGCTGCTCCTAGCCACTCCTTCGCCCACCTGTTGAAGTGATATTTACTAATTAGTCAAAAGCAGAATAGGCACGCGGGCCAAAACAGAAATCAAGGTCAGATACAGGGCAGGAATGAGACTAACATACAGCACTTACACAGAAGCTCAACATAGACGATGGACAGACAACGTGAACTGAAAGGACACAGGTTTAAATACACTGACACATCAGGAACTAAACAGGACACAGGTGGAACTCAAGGTACACGTGACCAGGGACAGGAACAACAGACAGGTGACTAGGGCCAGACAGGGACAAGGGGGACCCCTAGTGGGTCTACGAGGGAACACCAGGGACCAGGGCTACACAGGAACACAGACACATACTATGCAGGGACACGCGACTGGACCAGAACCATAACGGAGAAACAGGGAACACACATAAGGAGAACAGAGCAGGAACATGGATCTGGAACAGGAAGGTCAGACAGGAACTGACCGCAGGGGATCATGGGGCTGGGACCTGGAGGGAAGACAGGGACAGGCAGAGCAGGCAGGGACACAGAGGGAGCGCAGGGAACACAGAGCAAACATGAAATACATTCACAGGACATACCTACCTACAAACACCAGATAAGCTACACCAGGGGCCACACACAGACAGGACAGGGGCACAGAGCAGACAGGGAGACATGGAGGAAGAACGTGAACACAGAACAAGCACAAATACACAAAGGGCATAACGAGAAACTAAGAATCTTCAGCGAACCCTGGAATATAAACAAAAAACAGAAAAAGCAAAAAAAAAAAAAGTTTTCAAAAATCTAGTTTCCAAAAATTGAGGTCATTATTGAATTACATATGCTGTGATACACAATTTTTATGGACCTGAATGTGTAATATATGGTGATATATGAATGCCTTGAAAATTAACAGAAGTTTCCCAAAATACAGAAGGTACCGACTAACTTTTACAGAGTATGTACAAACTTAAATTTTCAAGGGTCACATACACAAATACACAGAGTGTAGGACAAAGACAGACAAAGTTAAAATAAGGACATACAAAGAGTAGAGTCAAGACAACTGCTGCAACATTATATTGCAGAATCTAAGCAAAAAAAGTACAAAAGCCAAGACAGGCAGGTAGTGCAAATAAAGTAGTGCAGCCAGTTTTGGTGCAGTTTTGGAAACTGTCAGTGCAGTGAGTATATTTGAAAGTGTCATGTGCATATTCATATCAGCCCCTGTATGAGGTCAGACCCTGTTCAGGCCCCTGATGTTGCATGCAGGCTTGTTCAGGAGTTCAGGAGTCTAATGGCTTGTGGGCAGAAGCTGTTGTGATGTCTGGTAGTGGTGGTTCGGGTATTTCGGAACCTTTTACAGACATCAGGGGGGAAAACAGTCCATGTGAGGGGTGGGTGGGATCCGTGATGATGCTGGAGACAAACCGTCTTTGTACAGTTCAGTAAGTGGTGGAAGGGACACACCGATGATCTTCTCAGCTGTCCTCACCAGCCACTGCAGGGACTTCCAGTCAGCGCTGTTAGAGTTTCCAAACCAGATGCAGCTGCAGAGGATGCTCTCAATGGTCCCACGGTAGAAGGTGGTGAGGATGAGAGGGAGAAGTCTCCTGAGAAAGTGGAGGCGCTGTTGGGCTTTCTTGGTGATGGCTGTGGTGTTGAGTGTCCAGCTGAGGTTGTCCCTCACCTGCACACCCAGGAATTTCACACTGCTGACTTTCTCCAAAGCCAAGTTGTTAATGTGGACTGGGTGTATGGGCCGGAGTTCCTCCTAAAGTCGATGACCATCTCCTTTGTCTTGTCAATGTTCAAGGACAGGTTGTCCCGACACCAGACCACCCTACGTCTTACCTCTTCTCTGTATGCAGACCCATCCTTTTGAGCCCCACCACTGTTGTGTCATCTGCAAACTTGACAATGTGGTTTGTACTGAACGGGGCAGCAGGTGTGAACAGCAGTGGGCTGAGCACGTATCCTTGTGGTATCAGCTCAGGCTGATGGTCCTGGAGGTGGTCATTTCAATACTAACAAACTGAGGCCTGTTAGTTAGTTAGTAAATCCAAGACCCAGTTACAGAGTGGTGTTCATGCCCAGTAGGCTCAGTTTCCCCACCAGTTTCTGTGGAACAATGGTGTTAAATGTGCCATTCAGTTGAAATTGCATCATCATGGTATACAAACTGCAGTGGGTCGAGCTGGACATGCCTTCATGTTTCTCAGTACCAACTTTTCAAAACACTTTGTGATGATGGGGATGAGTGCAACAAGCCAGTAATCATTCAGACAGGACACTGATGAATTATTGGGCACTGGGGCGATTCTGGTCATTTTGAGGTAGGCAGGAACCACTGGTGTGCACAGGGATACTTTAAAGATGTCTGTGAAGACGTCTGTGAGCTGCTCCGCACATTCTCTAAAAACACATCCTGGTATATTGTCTGAAATAGCAGCTTTTTGTGGGTTGACTCTGCTCAGAGATCTGACATCAGCCTTGGGCAGACAGAGGACCTGTTTATTAGGAAGAGGGGTGGGTTTCGACGCTGGTTCCTTCTTCTGTGCCTTAAAACCTTTATATTCTGTAATTAACAGAATATAAGAGTTTGAGGGTTTTTGCAAATACACGTGTAAAGTATAAGTGTAAAATGACCATTTGTCACAGGTGAATAGCACAAAATTCTTTCTCTGTACTTAAACCATTCACCCAAGTGAGCAGCGAGCAGCCAGGAACACAGCGCCTGGGGAGCAGGGTGTGGGGAACCATAGAATATTCAAACCTTTTGATTGCAGGGGCAATTCCCTAACCACTAGGCCACCAGCAGCCCCAAAACATCAACACCTGTAGTTTTTATATAAATATATAAATCATCTTTGAGGTACCCTTGAGCAAAGTACTGTCCCCACACACAGCTCTCCGGCTGCCCACTGCACATGCATGTATGTATGTATGTATAAATGAAAAATACAACATGATAAACAATCTAAATCTTATATAATGAAAATACAACAAATACTGAAAATATACCACAAGAAACTGTTTCTGTGTTAGCTAGGGTCTGCATGCTTCTTTTTCATCTGCCAGAGGGCAGCAGGTGAAAAAGTCTGTGTACAGGGAGTGAGGGACCTGTGATGATTTTCCATGCCCGTTTTCTTGTACATATCCTGGATGGAGGGCAGGGGAACCAATGACATCCTTGAGGGGCAACAATGCCTTATAAAGTATGACAAATGAGAGATTGTGGCCACCAAGAAGCTTGTGTTTGTGTGTTTTTATCTAATTTCATTATATATATATAATCAAGCATATTGTCTACACAAACAATTCAGTTACATTGAGAATCTCACTACACCATGGGATATGTTGGAAGAAAAAGGTATAAAAACAGACAATCCATCATTTAGATTTAATAATGGTTCAGGAGACAATCATTATTAGTGACCACATCCAAGCACTACTGTCTCCAGTAAGTAACAAAAATAGCAAACAAACCTCAGAACAAACTTGCAGTGAAAATTGTGCTGGCGGTAAAAGAATTATTAGGTTGTGGTGCATTTGAATTTTATTCCTGAAACTCAAATACATTTTATCAAGTGTATTTGCTTTCCATAAATCAACCAAACACTGGTCACATTTAGAAGCTTTGTGTGGCAAGCCACTGCCACATATCTGGCACATACACCATATCAGTTGTGGTCTAAGAGAGAAATTCTTGTATTTTTGTTAATTTAATACGGTAAAATATACAAAATAATAATTCGGCCCAATTTAATCTACCCATGCCATGTCTTGGCCATATGTACCAGAAAAATGAAAAATAGGTGAACCAAATATATCTGGAGAAAAAATTCTGCTAAAGAAATGTAAATGTTACACTGTAAAAATTTTAGTTGTGAATTTACAGTAAATAATTGGATACATTTTGCATGACTTTCAGAGTAAGGATTACAGCAATATACTGTGAAATATACTCACAATAATTTTATATCTGTGATATTACAATGCATTGTTGTAAAAGCACAACTGTATACTGTAACTCCACAGCTTCAATGACAAAGCAATTACTGTGATTACAGTATATTACTGGAGAATTACAACCTTTTGCTGCACATTATTACAAGGCCCTGTACTTTTACAGTGTGGACTGTGAAAGTAATGTACAAGTTGACAATAATTTACTGTGAATTTACAATCATTGTACAAAGTCAATGTTAGCCCAATGGCATATTAATTAAAAAATAAATATTTCAATGTATATGTAAATGCAGAAAATGCAGAGAAACTTGCAATTCAACTACCTGTGTCACAATAACAGTAATAAATCCATCTTAAAATACAGAGAAATTGTGCAAACTTGCAATTCAACTACCTGTCTCACAACTATTCAGCTAGCTGTGTCACAATAACAGTAATGGACAGGATGGGAATGAGGCCTTCATGGCAAGATAAGAGAGCAAGGGAGAGAGCGATGAAGGAATGTCGTAAAAGGGTCAGGCGCTCCTCTCAGTCTCAAACATTATAACGAGTCCACACGCAACAGCATTGTGTAAAAATCTTGTAGTGCAAAGTTGTCTTGAAAAATTACAAAAAGAACAAGGCTACTCAAAACTGAGCCTGACCACTACTGCTGCAAAAAAACCCCCATGATGCCCACTCAAAGTCAATAACTTTCCTCAAAAGGGTGCTCACGAGGGTTCATTGTTGTCTGCTTCTTGATCTTTGAGCCTCTTTCAGGATTGATGCCCAGGAAGCACCTGTTAATAAGCAAAGATAGTTTTAAATTTACAGTATGTATTGCAGACAGCATTTATCAAGGTGTGCCCTAATAGATTTATAATCCAGATCTTACTCTCACCATACTTTTTTTTTTTTAGCCATTTTTAGCCAAGGTGCCTCAGGTTAGGTTTGCCTGAGGCAGAGTGGTTGATTTTCTACTATGAGAGGCCATATCAACGTGTGCCGCCACTGAAATGCGTCTTCATGCAATTGGCCAGTTGATAAATTAAAACCAAACTAGAGCCCGACCGATAAAGAATTTTGAAGGCCGATAAAGAAACAAATATTTGTTGATCCCATATTCCGATCTATCGGCTCTGACTGGATCGGCAGGTCACAGGATGCGTGGCACGTTCTACACGCGTGTTGCCAACAGGGACGGCGTACAGTGCCCTCTGTTGGACAAACTATATAACGCCAACACTCATGGCATGAAATGTGTTTCGTCCGTTTTTTATTTTATTTTCGAAATATTCATTTATCGGCCATTAGAATATGCCGATACCAATAGTTTGGAAAATGCCTAATATCGGCCTGCCAATAAATCGGTCGGGCTCTAAACCAAACCCTGTTGAAAGTATGACAAACATCCTTTTCAATTAAGGGCCTGAGAGCATTTTATTCTGCTTTTAAAGAATATTTCATCTACTTCATTCAATACATTGGCATTTCGCAATAGACGTTTCAAAATCATCATCACATAGCCTGCCCCAAAACAAGATAAATAGCTGTTATTGGACCGGCAGGTATTTGTCAGCAGAAAACCAGACTGATCTGCAGAGCGAAATTGAATGAGTTCGCGAGATCAGGATGGTCTCACCAGGCTAACCTCAGGTACCTCGTTTGTCAGCATTTTAAACCTCAAGACAATCATTGAGTTGGAAGCCTGTACTATAATGTGAATTACAAGATTTAATGTGATCTTTATAAAATACCTTTGAATGAACTCCAGCGTCGACGACCCAGCGGCAGTATATGCAAGTTTGAAGACGTAATAGCTGATGAAGAAAGCAGCTACTCCGTGTAAAAAGAAAGGGTGTGGGGCCCATCATAACATGTCCCTCAATGGATAAAAGCCATCCAGAGGGCTTCATCATGTCACCTGAAATGAACAGATAAAACATTATACGTTGTTATACTTCATGATCACCGTGCTTGCCCATGTCGCCAAATGATTTTGGATGGCTCCTGAAAATGTGGGTGGGATAATTACAAAACATGTCACCATTGTGGCACTTACGACAGAAGCGTACAGCTAATGTAAGGATTACTTAAAGGAAAGAACCATGCTTAAAAAAAAATCAGGCTGAACAAGACCTTCATAAAAACATGTGAATTAGTATGGTTTTCTTGAATATACTACCTCTGTAAAAACAAACCATGTTTACAAAGTCTTCACTTTTGCACCCTTGATACATCATAGGTGCAGGGAATGAATCAGTGAAAGTTATAAACAGTTGAAGTGGGTGGGGCTAGGGATTAACTGACAGCTAATATTGATAGCTTGTGAGAAACATTGTCAGGTAGGGATGAGACTGTGGCACATGGCTCTGGTTAGGTTGCGGTCCTGCTGCATCATTTGGTCCACGAGCACGATGGCCTTTCTCTCGTCTAGCAATGGTCTTTCTTCTTTTTCCACTCTAAGTCGAATGGCTGATGACACCTGGTCCCAGTTGAGACGAAAGTCAACATGCCATGGTACGCCAGGCGGTGAAGCGCTTGACGTGCTTGGGGCAGGGTAACAGTTGATTTGGAGACTGGAATGTTGTGTTTGGGGAACTTGGATCAGGAGCAGAGACCAACTCCTTATTAAGAGCAACAAGTCCTAGAAGGTACAAAAACAATTTATTAAATAAGATAGGGCAAGATAGGGCAATTTGCAGTCCTGTGTGTTTTTTCTGTACCTCCGTGAGCAGTTAGGCACCCCAAACTGGTAGTGATAATTGGGGGCATTGCTGTGCAGTTTTGTGTGCTGAACATAGTTACACACATTCTCAGACATGCTCACAGCCAACGAATTTGCAGTTGAACATTGTGGTGCATGTTAACTAGTCACCTACCTAATCTATTTCTCCTCACTCTTAGCCTGACACTGAACAGGATAGTTAGCCTCACCCTCTGATGACCTGGAAAGAAAAGAAAAGGGAAAAATTACACAAAGGCAACCAACAATAAGAATTTCAGTTTAAATTTCATGTCAAACAAACGGTAGTAGATAACATGATTACCGGTAATCTCAATAAAAGAAACACTGCAAATAAAAATACACAAAGGAAGTGAATTACCGGGTTTATGAGAGAAGAATAGGGAGAAATAAGAAGAAAAACAAACGTAAGTGAAAAGGTTGGTGTTTAATTGCGCTACGTGTACTTTTCAATGTGTTATGGTTAGGCCCTTTAGCTAAACTGGAGTATGCTGTATTATTAGCTTCAGCTAACACGGGGAAACACAGTGTCTGTGCGGAAACAGCAAAGAGCACTCATGAGAGGAGAATCGAGTTCAACAACTTTACTCGAATATGTGTAGCGGACTCAGACTCAAAGGCTCAATGGTCTTTATGCCACACATTTAATGAATCTTTGTTTCTGTAGAAACATACAAAATACTCTCAGTACAGATGGCAACGAGCATTCACAGCTTACTTCAGCAAAGAACTAAATGAATCTACTCTTCTTACATTGAAAACTCATAGCCAAAGCGTCACTAATACATGTCAAAGCCGGAAACTATACGCCGGCTATTCATGACACAAAACAAGCTAGACAGCTAGCATGGCATAAGGCACATATCGCTTCTAAAACACATGAAACAAATAAAATGTTATTTCTGTCATTACACATCACTTACGCTAACAAGGTTGTTATTCGTTTTTAACACCACCTCACCTGTAGAAAAATACAAAATACTGTGACGAGCAGTGGAAGGAGGTGAGTCGACATGCAGGGAACTTGATTTTCTTTACCTTTATTTTCACCACACAGCCACTTAGCAGCAGCGCACACACCTAACCCTGCTCCTAGGCTGTTCCAACTCCATCCCACAGACACAGGAGCAGCAGCGCACACAGACCCTCCCTGCTCCTCTGCTCTTTCTCCTCAGACTGAGGAGCCCGTGGCCCCTCCCCAAACACTCAGTCTCGGGCCAGAATGATGATGAGCCGCACCTGCAGCTCATCACCCCCCCCCTCACATACACACAATAACCAACAAATGAACCCCAAGTTAACCCCTTATCTGCCACACAGTTCAGTCCTGCCTGCCAGCTCGCCACAATACTCTCAGTAGATGACAACGAACATTCACGGCTTACCTCAACAAAGAACTCAGTTAATCTACTAAATTACGTCC
>JBBPDE010207677.1:0-15069 GCA_037974605.1 Nannopetersius ansorgii
GTTACTTTCCCTGGAAACTAGTTACTTTTATAATGCTGTAACTCAGTTACTAACTCAGTTACTTTTTGGAAGAAGTATCTAGTAACTATAACTAACTACTTTTTTAAAGTAATGTGCCCAACACTGCACACAATACCTAAGCAATAAGTCTAAGGGCAAAGTATAAGGGGATATTTTTTTAAGGATACTTTTTTAAGAAATAAGCAAGCAAAATGAGAGACATAGTCGCCTAGATCAGTGTCCCTTCCAGCAGCGCATTGGTTATGCGGGGAGTTCGTTATGCGAAACACAAAAAAACAGTAAACACATGGACACCAAAAATGACACTAATGGGGAGAAACAACACATCTGGACAGATTCAGCGATTTTTTTAAATGTAAAACCTGAGTTTTCACGTGCTGTTCGCTGTGTGAAATGCGCTCGTTCTGTGATTCATGCGCAGTTGCAGCATCCTTTGTTATGCGGAATGTTCGTTCTGTGAGGCGTTCATTAAGCGGGGGCCGTGAAGTCATAGGGGGTAGGGAGGTGCGCACAGTGACAGAAGCGTTGAGAAGCAAGGCTCCTCTCGGACCTGTGCTGGTCCGCGGTCCATAGAGAAATGCTGGCCTAGGTGGGTCTTGAAGACAGTGAGGGGGCCAAGACCAAGAAGAGTCTTGATGCATGTCTCCCTCTTCTTTCAAGCAGAAGAGGCTCAAGACAAGCTGTGCTTGAAACCCTGAGAGGATGAGGAGTGATACGTTGAGTGATCAGTGCTGTTATGTATGGGTGTGCAAGTCCATTCTTGGCCTTGACAGCAAGTGATAAGGACTTGAACTTAATGTGAGCACCACGGGGATCTAGTGAAGGGTCCTTAGTAAAGGTGTGGTGTGTGGAAACTTAGGAATGTTGAAGACTAGCCTTGCAGCTGCATTTAGCTTAAGTGGTTCAATTAACTTCTGTGGAAGTCCGACCTGTAGAGAGTTGCAGTAGTCCAGTTTGGAGATGACCAGGGACTGGACGAGAATCTAGCTTTTGTGGTGAGAAAGGGTTGGATTCTTCTGATGTTGTAGAGAAGGTATCTGCATGTTATGTAGATGTGATCAGCCTGCGGCGACTACGACAGATCTTCATCTAGCATAACACCAAGATTCCTTACATTCTTAGAAGGGACAATAACAGAGTTCCCAACAGAAACAATGAGACTGCAGCTTGGTAAAAAAGACTCCCTTTGATGAAGAGGAGCTCGGTCTTGCTGGGGTTCAACTTGAAGTGGTGGGCCACCATCCAAGATGAGATGTCGGCCAGACAGTCTGAGATGCGGGTCGAGGCCTGGTTATCATGGAAGAGAAAAAAAGAATAAGTTGTGCATCATCAGCATAAATGTGGTACGAAAAACCATTTAAGGCTATTACATCCCCTAGAGAAGCAATATAAAGAGAAAAGAGAAGCGGTCCTAGGACCGAGCCCTATGGGACACCAGTGAATAAGAATAAGGATCAGAGTGGAAACAGGTTGGCTGATCTAGGCGCATGAAGTTCTTCTGAGACGGCAAGTAGAGCCGGTTCAGTGGAGTGTACCTTAAAACTGGACTGGTGGGGGTCCAGGAGCCTGGTTAGAGAGAGAATTAGTTGATTTGGTTATACACTGCACGTTCCAAGACTTTGGAAAGGAAGGAGAGATGGGATATTCCTTCTGTCTTAAAAGTAGATAAATAGATTGAAGGCAGATATATGCAGACATAAAAAAGAATGCTGATGGCAACTAGAAAAATAATAAGACAACGACAAAAATGCAAAATGCAGACAACATTATTGTGAGAACCTAATTTGACTAACTAGCAGAGTTATCAGATGTGCTGTGTGAACTGCTTTGGAAGATATACATGAATAATTTCAGATGCTTCTTATAAACTTATATAGAGAAAATATCAAAAATAAATTCTGGATGCCCTGAGCTATGGAAGAGATGAGGTGAAAAAAAATATAGATGTCCTAAAAGATGGAGGAAAAATCAAAGCACTATTAAACCAAGTGGCAAACAATTTGCCAGGCACTGCCAAAAATGAAAACACTCATTCTTAACATCTAATTCAAAATGTCAGCAAATAGAAAATTGGAGCTGTATTGTTTAGTTTGGACTCTGAAATTCAAAACAAAAATTATTTTGTTGGCAAGGACTACATGTACCAGGTTTTTCCACAGATTTGGCTTTAAAAGGGACAATGTTTTTTATCTTATTTTTTTTCACCATCTGCTCTGAACTAAAATTGTCATATTGTCAAGGACAGCTCTGCTGGACAGCCAAATTCCTTGGTCAGAAGACTTTGAAATGCCAAAGGAAACCCTTATCTCAAGACATAAAGTAAAGAAATTTCTCCTTTGGCTACAAATCAAATCTGCAGAGGCCTAGTGTTTGGTATATGACCCAAGACATCATAAACAGGTTTTTAAATAGAATAGCCCAGAGAATAGAATTCCAAAACCTGCAAAATCAGTTGAATGCACATAAGTATTAATACATTAAAATTACAGTGAACAAACGACTAATCCTCTTCTTCTTCCTGTCCTTATCAGCTGAAGAAGCACAACATGGCAGTGGACTTGTGGCAAGGGACTGAGGGTCAGATTAGGAAAAAGGAGAACCCATGGACTGATCATGTTTGCATCTTTATTACTATACTGCACACATTAGGTCTACTGGCAAAATTCACTGAAAGGACTCAGGACTGGGGCGACGTTAGGTCTGGGCATCCAGAGCTACAGCCCTGAATGTTTTATGAATAGCCCTGGATCTCACAAATAATAATAATTCAAAATAGCCAATAGGCAAATAGGCCTAATCAGTCATTCCAAGCTGTCAGGAGATGTGCAACACATTGCCAAGGCAAGCAAACACCCACCTCTACTCTATAGCCCTGTCACCAATGGATGAATTACAGAATGGACCCGGGGCTGTTCAAGCTCTTTATGTACCATTAAAAACACCACTATTATCGGTCCAGGAGGTAAAGGTCCCCTGTTTATAAGTTTCATTAGTTTGGGTTGTGTAAGGAAAAAGAAGCATAGGTTCCTCCTTTTGATCAGTCCCTCCCTCTTGTCCCACCAGTCTAGCCATTGTGGGGGTCTGTTAGCTGACATAGCTGGAATGGTAGTTAGTGTTCTCTACCAAGAGCCTTCATGCACCATTGTGTTGGTGGTATTGCGTGATTGGGACTGTTCTAGTTAGTGGGTGGAACTGGGCATGACTATATTGGATTGGGTGTAGGGGATGTAGGGGTGGCGGTAGCTCAGTGGGTAGGGTACTTGCCTCCAAACCAAGAGGTCACAGGTTCGAATCCTACCTTCAGCACCACCACAGGGTCCCTGAGCAAGACCCTTAACCCCAAGTTGCTCCAGGGAGAGACTGCCCCCTGTAGGTAGGGAATGTAAGTCGCTTTGGATAAAAGCGTCTGATAAATGCCGTAAATGTCTAACTTAATGCACTTATTTGTATCACTAACACACACAATGGAAGTGTTATGATGAGTGGGCTCATAAAATAAAAGTGGTCCAAAAGTCTTTCCAATCAAATGAACAATGACATTTGAAAAAAATGTGATTATAACTCCACTCCTGTCACGTGGGAAACCCAATTTACATTTACCAGACACTATTCAAAGCGACTTCCATTCCCTAACTACAGGGGACAGTCTCCCTGAAGCAACTTAGGGTTAAGGGTCTTGCTCAGGGACCCAGAGGTAGGATTCAAACACATGACCCCTTGGTCCAGAGGCAAGTATCCTGCCCGCTGAGCTACCTCCACAGTAGCTGGTTGGGGCTGCTGGTGTCCTAGTGGTTAGGGTGTTGCCCCTGCAATAAAAGGTTTGCGGATTTGAATCCCAACTGCTAGTGTCATCGCTGAGGTACACTGCATCCCAGGCCCCCCTCATCGGTGGCAGCCCACTGCTTTCCTTGTGACTACAAAGGGCCATTTTCCATCTTGACCTACTGTTGTCTACAAGAAAATAAACAAGTATAAAAATGTGAGTCTCTTAATGATAAAAAGCATTCTCTGTTCCCCTAGTGCGTCAATTGTTTTTGCTTCATAACAGCATACCTGCTGATTTTGATGATGATGTGTATTCTAATTTGTCAGGGCTATAATGAACTGCATTACTGCTATAGACAATTCTTTGATTATCTTGTTGAGAAATATAAGAAAAGATAAACCTTTATTAGTCGCACACGTGGGAAACAGACTTCAAATCACAAACAGACTTCAAATGCATCCCAAATAAACTACAGCACATTTGTTAGCATCCTTGTACATGAAATGATGATGCAATGACAGACAATTTGTCTTACATTTAATTTCATAGGCCTTTGCATAAAAATGGCCAAAGGCCTTCTTTCTAGACAGATCATCAGATATGCTCATTAATGTCCTCGTCTTCACATTTAAATTAAACACATAGTAACAGTTTCATTTTTCACAGGCACAGTTTTACTGTACTAGTCCATGCAGCTAAAATGACAAAGCTGTGTCACAGGCCATTTACCCCAACCCGCCGCACTGTAGGGACAGAGCTGACATGCAGTGTTCACTGACAATCTGTCCCAGCTCTGCTGTGCTCTGATGACTGAGGGCCTAAATTGGCAGGCATAGGACCATTACAGCAACATGTAAAAGCCAATCAGCAGCAAGGAGAAATGAATAATGCTCTCTGATTGGCTGATTTCAAATCTCCCACCTCTGAGTACAGTGATATTTCACCATCCCAAGATGTGCTTTCTTTGTATTCTCTCCACAGTTCCAAAATATGTATACAGTTTTATTTTAAATAAATTAAATTTACATAAATATTTAAGTTACAAAATGAGTACATTATATTTTTCTTGAAAATTTAGAACAAAAAAAAAATCGATTGCCATGAAATTCTGCAAAAAAAATGCAGAGGATATCTGTGTTTTTTGCGAATTTGCGGGGGTTTTAAAAAATGTGTTTTATTATACATGATAAAACATATTGTTTAAAAACCTGTAATAATTTTATTTATTAATATTTGTTTGCTTCTGTTTCTGCAACTTTAAAAGAAAGTGGATTTACACATTTATTTATTAGAGTCTATGAACTTGCTCTTGCTTATTAGCATTCCTGTGGATACGCAGTTATCACGCTGTCTAGACCAGCAACTGTTCAATAGCAATTAAAAAGACGTGTGTAAGGCCTGGCTTAGGAGATGAAGGGGAGTGGCAAGCAGGCCAAATGGACCAACCCAATCCTGAGCCTCACTCCAGGACTTTCACCAGGCCAATTAGGTGGAGATCAGCTTCACCTGAGTACTAGGGGCCAGGAACTATATATAGTCAGTGCTGACAAGTTCACAGTGCGAAGTATACTAGCCTTGTTAGTTACCAAGCCTGCTATTATTATCTTAGATACCTGTTACCGACCTTCTTCTGTTTCCTGGACTTCCCTTGTTTCTCTACGGACTCATTTGTCGTGTTGGATTTTCTGGTTTTGACTTTTTGCCCCTTTTTTGCCCTGCAGACTTTTCTGATTATTAAACTTCTACTGTTTTTTGTTACTCTGCGTTTGGATTCTTTCCCGTATTCATCACAACGTGGCTATTTCCATTCTCACTGCCAATCTCCCTTCCTTAATAAGACTGAACCTTGGGCTTTTAGAGAGTAATGAATTCAAAACCATGACCCCAGCGATATTAATTAAGGCTCGGTTCCTAAACTGCTCTTAAATATGATTGACATTGCCGTCTGCATCATCACTGCCAAATTAAAAGTCAAAGAACTGTCCAAAGTGCTGGATCTAAAACGCTCACCACAGCTCATTCACAAACCATTTTGCTAGAGCTCAAAGACATGACACTACTCTGTGACATTACAGATAAAACATTAGGGCACTGGATGTCCCCTAATTTCAATTTTTTTTTTACCATCCATCATATTTAGACAGATGCTACTATATAGATATGGCCATGGATCCCAACATGAGAACCACTGGACTACCAAATTCAAATCCGGAATTTGTACCAGATGTAGTTTTTGGTAAAACTAAAATGAAATATGTATTCCGGAAGGCCAAAGAAACAACATGAAAACCACACCCTAGTTAAAAGTGCTCTACGACTTCAGCTACTTTAAAAAGCCATTTTCCAGGGGTCACCATGAAAAGCCATTCAACCATTCTACGGTATATGCATATGTTCGCTGAAATACATACGAATAAATACAAAAGGCCATAAATACAGACCATTCACTCATTGAAAAAATGAAGGGGACAGTTCATAATGCTCAGTATGTATCTGTGTATGGGACAATCCCATCCTTCAGTAAAAAGAGCCCTGCATGCTGCAAATCCCACAAGCTGAGAAAGCCCATCCACGTTGAATATATAGCTTTTATTTGTAGATCTAAAGCTTAAATAAAACATGTTCTTGCATAATAAGATGAACAAACAAGACCTGGTAAAGCCTCTAAAGGGAGGAAACTCAGCATTCGGTAATGTCCATGGAGCCTTGTGGGACTCTCTGGAGACTTTGGACTGGGAGGCTCTTTATGAGCTGCATGGTGAGGACATTGCTAACTTCACAGTATGTGTTGCAGATTACATCAGCTTTTATGTTGACAACAGTGTACCAGTGAAATCTATATGCTACTTCATCAGCAACAATGGATCACCAAAGTAAAAGTGGCCCCATAGTCACTCATGAACACATCATAGCACACAGTGTGAACAGTGTGAAATTCTTTCTCTGTATTTAACCCATTCACCAATTAAAGCAGGGAGCTGCCACCAATGAGGGGCACCCGGGGAACAGTGTGTGGTGACGGTACCTTGCTCAAGGGAACCTCAGTGACAACACTAGAAGAAGATTGGAACCCACAACCTTCTGATCTCAGGGCGAACTAGGCCACCCAATGGGCAATTGCTTCAGTGAATATATGGCAATGGCTCAGTTAATATACCAGCAGCCCAGAGATTCGAACCCACAACCTTCTGAATTCAGAGGCAACTCCCTAACCACAAGCTGCCCTCCTGAATGAGAAGAGGGAAGCATTCAGGTCAGGTGAAGGGGAAGCAGCCAAGGATGTACAAAGACGCTTGTCTGTGAAGTTAAAGGATGGAAGGGGTGGCATGTGAAGGGATATGAAGACAAGTCCAGCAGCCGAAGGACTGATGGAGACACTGAGAGAGCTAATAAGTTCAATCTGTTTTTTTGACTCAGCATCAACACGAGTAAATATGTGGTGGAGGACTTAAGAAGATCCGTAAACCTAAGAAGATCACAGCCTCCTGCCACACCCCGTCCATTTGGACAAATACCCTGGTGTATGCATCAGTATATAAATAAGCAGTAGGTTATTAATCACTAGTATTTAGTTTCACCTCCCTTACAGCTTTTCATTTTATTCATATATTTTGTACAGAGTATATTTCAAAGTCTTTATTTGACTTTTATTAGAACTTTTATCTTCTTTGTTTTTCTGTGACTGTGAAGTCGTAATATAATCGGTTTCCTCTGATTCTCACTTATGTAAGAGTGACTGCTAAGTCCATTCTCGGCACAATCACATCTAAAAAATTGTAATTTTCTCAAACTGTAATGCTTTTTCAGACATAATATGGTAACAAATGAAAAAAAAACCCCAAAGTTTAAATTGAGACACGGACTCCAACCTGAAAAATTAATTACAGAGAAAGAGAAATGAAAAACAGCTGAAATCCCTAGCATGAAATCTCCTCTATTAACCTATTAGCCATACTTGGCAACAGCAAGCCAAGTGTGCGCCGTTTTTGAAAGGATAGGTCAGTTTTGTGCCTTGAATAAATTCAAGAGCTTGAATTTACTCCTGGAGAACTTAATTCAGCTTCGGTTAAAAGGTTTTAACCTATTTGAATAATTTAGTAGAAAAATAATTTAGTAGAAAATAGTGTGGTTTATCCCAAGATTCTTTCATAATGACAAACACGCAAATCGTACAGTACTGTTGGTGATGAAATCTTTGCAGTGTCTGTAAAAACTCTAGAACATAGAATAAATGCAAGATAAATACGCCGGCAGGAAATTATTATTTTGGTTAAAGGACAAGTTAATACAATGTCTCTGTGTACTCCAGCCATTATGTGTTTAAAATAGTGGTGGGACGTTATCGGCGTTAACATGCTGCGTTAATGTGAGACTCTTATCGGGCAAAAAAATATATATCGCTGTTAATTTATTCACAGATTTGGGTTGGGAGGGTTGGTTCTATACTACGCAAGCTATGATAACTTTCACCTTGATATTTTAGCGCGGATGTATACCTAGCTGAATTGCACTGTAGGGGTCGGGAACGAGTCTTCCAACCTGAGTCTATGCCTACTGTGAAACAGGGACGTCACTAGGACTGAAAGACAAGGGGGGATTAGCCCACAGAGCTGTAGGAAGGAATTAGCGTATATAGAGGGCTGAACACTTTTCACCAAACCTTTCCTTTCACTTAAGGAAACTAGTAAAGTTAAGCAGTGAATAGTTATGGACACTCATAGTATTGTTCTGTTAAACTGAGCGTTACTAAACGGGCTCCGGTTGCTACTCACTAACAAGCAGCGCTGTGTAGCTCCTCCTGGGTCCTAATGCCCGCCTGCTACCTACAGCAGCTTCAAAAGCCAGTACATCATTTTAATTCAATAATGAGAGCTAGACTTATTATTTTTCATTTCAATTCATAGTCTTGTAAAGTGCGTATCTGCGCTCAGTGATGTATGAAATGTTTGGATATATAATTTAAAAACAGTAGAATAATGACTATATATTTAGGGCGGCTTGGGATTATTTTGGGGGGTGGGGGCTTCAGACCTTTGGCAGAATTCAAATGAGCCATTTTAATTTAGATTAATATAGATTAAAATTTTAATCTAGATTAATCTAGAGTAATTCCAAGATTACAGTGAGATTAATATAGATTTAAAAAATGAATCTATGCCCACCCCTAGTTTAAAATATATATCTCAACGCAGAGAGCCTAAGGCATTTGCACAGTGCTGTATGAGTGTGAATGACCAATCAAACCAGAAATCCCATTTGATGGTCCAGAACTGTACAGGCTGTACAGACCACACCTGACATACTGCTTGACAAATATTGTTATGTTTCTGTAACGCTCTGTGTTTAGCCTCTGGAGTCACGTTTAAATCATTAAAGTTGACACTAACCCACAAGACGAATTCCTGCTTGCTGAATACCAATCGCTGAACAACATTGCTCTGTTCGAGCCAAAATGCACTATTAATTATGCAGTCATCCCCTAAACTGATACATCGGCACTCATTTCACATGAGCTGTTAATCTAGAACAACTTCACAGCGTTTAATTACAATTATATTGTCTAGAATAACAATAATATAATGGCTGTGTACTGGAATCAGTCATTAAACGTGGAGTATGAAGTCGGTAAGAAGGCCCTCTGGAAACGACTGTAGACTTTCAATAAAGGATCTGAATTTTTAATGAGGGTGGAAACTGTTATTTCAAGCTTGTAGAAAAGTTCAGACACTCTGATCCATTAGTCTGAGTGATGACAGCAATGGAGGGATGATCTGTGAAACCTGCAGTTCGTCTACAATAAGATATGAACTAGTTAGATACAATAAGATGCGAGAGTGTTCACTGAAAACGTCTGTAATTACTGAAGCTCAAGGCACCTGACATTTTTACATTTACGGGATTTTTATCCAAAGCGACTTTCATTTTCTTCCTACAGGGGGCAGTGTCCTTGGAGCAACTTGGGGTTAAGGGTATTGCTCAGGAACCCAGTGGTGGTGCTGAAGGTAGAGTTCGAACCCATGACCTCTTGGTCCAGAGGCAAACGTCCTACAAACTAGGTGACCACCACCCAATTAAAAGTAACTGGACTCCAGTGCAATCAAAGGATAGATTTCATTCCTTTTTGTTTTTCTTTAAATAGATTCTACCTATTTTCTACAGCTTGTGGCCTGGTGGTTAGGGAGTTGCCCCTGCAACTGGCATGTTGCTAGTGTCATTTGCTCTATTGTAGTCATCACTTCCCTCATTAACTTCACAGACAAGTGCCTTTGTACCTCCTTGGCTGCCTCCCTGTCACCGAACCTGAATGCTTCCTTCTTCTCACTCAGGAGGGCAGCTGGTGTCCTTGTGGTTAGTAAAGTTAGCCCCCTCACACATGAATAAACCACAGTAAACGGTCTGAGCAACCTGAAAATCTTTCTTTGCATTTCACAAAGTGAAGCAGGGGGCTGCCACTAATGAGAGGCACCTGGGGACCTTGCTCAAGGGAACCTCAGAGAAGACACTAGAAGAAGATTCAAACCCACTACCTTCTGATTTCAGGGTGAACTCAGTAAGCGCTAGACCACCCCATTGGGCAATAGAGTTGCCCTGCAATCAGAAGGTCATGGGTTTGAATCCCAGGATTGCTAGTGGCACCACTGAGGTATCCTTGAGCAAGGTGCCGTACCCACACACTGCTCCCCCGGGTGCTGCCTTGCTGGAAGCAGACTGCTTCACTTGGTGAATGGGAGAAAGAGTTTCACCTGTGTTGTGCTGAGCTGTGCTCACGTATGTCTGTAAGGAACCACTTCACTTCTACATGCTGGCCACTAGTGATGCACGGGTTGGCCTGTAACCCACGTGTCAGGTTGGGTTAGCGTCATTGTTTAATGAATGTTTTTGCAGGTCAGGCAGGCTCTCGTAATGGGTCAGGTGAGTAAAGGTCATAAAAAACTCTTTCCTTTGGAGCAAACAACTTTTATTAACAAATAAAACTGGGAAAAGCATGTCTGTTATTGCTCAAGAATAAGTTTCCCCAAAGGTATCATAAACACAAGACCCATTTCAAAAACACTCAAAAACTTTACGGTGCGTTTGGGAAAGGAACACTGAGCAGTTTCAACGAAGATCACCACTAAAACGAAGGGAATACAATCTTCTGCAGGCTTAATTATGTAACAATAAGCTGAGATCAGTAAATATTGCATTAGAACATTAACACGAAGCACACGGTCCGTTTAACTGGTATTTAAAAGACGTATAAAAGCTACTGTGCCAATACAATTGTCCCATCAATGAGAGAGCTCCTCTATAAGAAAACAAACAGATCATCAATATAAAAACATCAAGCCTTACCTGTACATATAATGGACACAGACAGATAAGGATGAGTGAATTTTTTTGCAGTTTATGTGCAGCAGGTGACGTTTAAGGGCAAAAATGTTTTTAGAGTATACTTACACTGCACAGCTCTAACAGACCTGGCTCACACACAGGGCTACTTCATAAAACATTAATCTAAAGTAAACAGGGCTGCATAACCATAAACTAAACTCGCAGCGAAGCACACTGCCAAAACACACAATTACATTTCCAGGCCACGTTATTATTAAAAACACACAAGATGTAGGTTTACTTTGCAGGTGTGTGTTGACTGATAGTTTGTGTTGGCCATGCCACAGTTTCTGACCACTGAACTGCTATTGGTCAGAGAAGTACACTATAAAAAAAGAAGAGGAAGAAAAAAACCTGTCCACTCTCACACACACTACATCATCAGTGTCACTGTGTTGAGAAGGACCAATTATTCTCATCTCATCTGGTCAACAGAGGCTCTGTTGGTCAGAAATTTTCCAATAATGTGGAAGAGGTTTATTGGCAAATTGTGCATGACCACAGACGGGACAGAAACGAGTCGCCTGCATTATGGACAGGAACACAGATGTTTCCAATAAAGCGGACGTGGCAGTCACATCTACAAAAATGGAACAAAATTAATACAACTAAAGTAAATGGTATTAAATTAGTCGAGTAATTGGTATTATGATATAAACATCTCAATTCATAAGTATAAGCAGCCATAACACAATGAAATCATAAGCAGCTATAACAATAAAAAAGGGCATCAGTGAGCTGCTCTGTCTGATGAATATAAAAATCTGATGCAGACAGGTATAATGTTGCCTGATGGAGAAGACAAAGTGAGGTCAGTAGCCAGCAGCGTTGATTATTGTGGGCTCACTATCTGGCATTATCTGGTGCCCTTTTCATTTATGAGTTGTAGCTGATTATTAATAGTCAATTAATTACCTGTTGATTTATATCCATTAATTAACAGACTTTAAAGCATTTACAATCAATGTAAAGGCAAGCCGTACTGTAAAGTGGTACCATTCATTTATCCACAAATGTACACTAAATTCCGCAAATCGACATCTTTATGGTCCGAGTTAAAGTTCCTGTCTGTAGTCTTTCTCTAAAAGATGCGGAAAGGAATCCTCAGTGTCCCTCAGCCACTCTTGGTACACGGCCACAGGGTTGATGTTCCAGTGCTTGTGGAAGGAGATGGGGCTCTGGCGGAGCAGGAGTTCTTTGGGGTAATCATTTGGACGGGCCTGAGTGCAAGGAAAATAACAACGGCAAGAGCTCAGTAGTGGTCCATAAAACTGTCTTCCACAGGTATGATTTGCTTGAAAGTGAACACCATAAACCCTCTGAGTGTTTCATTAGGTCTGTTAACAATCCTGCGCGATAAAATGAGTGGTGTGTGCTCGATGAATTACCTGGTGAAATTGTGGGCTGTGTGTGACAGAGAGTCCCAGTGTACTGAGGCACATCCCTATTACCATGTCATCTGGAGCATCCGGACTATAACAGCCACAGCCACTGAAGAGGATCCTTAGCACTGCCTCCCTGCTGAACACCATTCTGCCGGAAAAAACACGTGATCAGGTGAGATTTCGTGTGTCAAACAGAGCATGCCAGCCATGTTCATAGAAAAGGACGAGATGTAACAATGAAGCTAAAGTCTGAGACCTGGATAAAGCGTAGTTTGTTTCAGATTCGGTGAAAGCAAAAATTGAATTTACAGTTTTTTTTCCTTCTCCATCAGCTAAGATACATTTACTGCCCGAAGGTTCCTTCTTTAGTTTTTCACTACAGCTACAAACACAGCTAATACATAATGGAGGCTTACACCCTCCTAACAGCACCATGCAAACTACAAACATAAATTACACACTCACCTAAAACCACATGGGTGTGTTAAGGAACAGAAAATAGAGTCACACTGAAACCTATAAAACTGATCAAAAGTTTAGCAAAAAATGATTTTTTAAATAAATAGCACTATGTTGTAACCACATGGTATTTATGTCTATTTGAGATTATTTATGCAAAGAGTGAAGAGGTATTTTACTGTTCAATGACTGGCTTGGCATATTTATATGATTTACATAAAATCCTCCACAGTTAAAGTTTAAAACTCATATCTGACCAGAAACCGCTGTACAAGCAGTTTGAATTCAGTGAATTATCTCCCTCAGAAGCTGGATAGGAGAAGGGAGGGCCACAGCCAGGTGCCCAGGGTGAACTCAAGTGAAAAGAAGATGGCCGTAGTTTAGAAGTGTAAAATGTATGCAAGTTCAGATAAGGATGGAGGAGTCCAGTCTGAACATGCCAGAAGAGGGGAGATAGGCAAATGACCTAATCTGTAATTATTGGTTGAAACAATGAGGGAGGAATAGGCAAATTAAGCAAAGGAAACACCTTATTTTTCTATAGGTGTGACGTAGCTCAGATGATAAGGGAATTGAACTTTATTGGATGATGCCAGCAGGTGGTTCTAAGCAAATGAAGTAATGAAACTCCCAGTTTTCACTATTGGTAGAATATTGATCAGTGGGTTGTGATAAAGGGAGGGCGCTTGAATTCTAAAGGTGTATAAAAGATCTTGTAAGTGCCCAGTTGGAGAGAGCGAGCGTCGGACTGGAGACGAAGCTGCTCCCACGGGCCACGGCTGAGACCTTGAATAAAAACCAGCAACTTCGCATCTCTCAGTTTGATTTTCTGGACGTAGGAGTTTGGGACTTTGGTGAAGTTTTCGGACTTAGAGCAATTAGCTAGCTACTCCTTGCGACTACAAGAGGTGCGAAGCTAATATGACACAGGCATGCCGCACATATTTTAACATCAAATTCAGTGCCGTTACTACCTTGTAATAACATGGCAAAAAAGTACCCGTTCCACTGCATAACAACACACACATTAAAAAAAAAGACCACCTGCCCACTGTTTTCTCTGTCCTCAATCATCAGAAGCCAGTTTTGATCCCAGAACCACTTACAATTACATTTTTGTACACCAATCGGATCCAAGAACCGTTCCAAAACCCAATTTCAAATATTTTTATGTAATTCTAAACGTAAGTGCGATGATATTTGTTAATGTTTCCTCGTGGGCCGGCTGCAGGTGGTTGGTTGTGTGGGCTGAGGGTTGCAGAACCCCATCACTATGTGCTTTCACAAATAATACAGCTCCACAATTCAGGGAAAAACATGCTAGTCTGCCAAACAATAACACAGTAAAATGTATCCTGTATGAATAACGTGACATTTTAAGGTATTTTAACATGACTATTTTTGCTGTTGACCAAACTGATTGACCTACCAGAAGATTTGGTGACCAGTTACATTAATATTATACAGATCATGTTTGACATGTGCGCACTGATACTGTCAGACTGTGGACTGTTTTTTTTTTAAAAAAAGGGATAATAATTCAGGCTCACATTGCTCCAACATTTTACACATTAGAAACATTTTCAGATATCACTAGTTCCAATGTTCCACTTTAACAGAGCATTGCTGCAGAAATTATAATCTTTATAATCTCCTTCAACGCAGCTCACTGCTGCAGGCTGTGGACAATGTCCATGTATGGCACCCCTTCGTCACTGGAGTAAACAGAGCAACAAAAAAGAACTGAAACTGCATCGGGTTTGTTTTGGCTGGTAACTGACCCATTAAAGTACGCTGGAATAAGATATCCCTACATTCAAGATTTCCCTAAACTCTAGAACTAAAAAAATAAGACATTTTCAGCCTTTTTAAGGAACTTACAGGAACATTGTAATTGGTGGTTAAAATTCAGAATTATTCAGAGTGATCTAAAGTGAAATGGTTTGAGGCCTTGACTCAGGCCGTTCAGTTTTAAAGGGAAAGTGATCATTCAGTCATACGTGAACACACCACAGCACACAGTGTGAACAGCACAAAATACTTCCTCTGCATTTAACCCATTCA
>JBBPDE010207693.1:0-15068 GCA_037974605.1 Nannopetersius ansorgii
TTCGGACAGCACTTATCCCCGGCAGTGTGTACTACTGAAGGCAGTGCGCACTACGCACTACATCTCAGTGCACTGACTGTAGTGCGCGGTTTCAGACACACTCACAGTTTTTGTGATGAAGCTAGTTCTATATTGCACACTTAGCATAATAATCATATGCTAAGCGTTTTTAAAGAAACAGTGGGAGCTGACCGACATTGATCATTATATCTATGCCACAGTGTACGCCTCTCTGACTTCACACTGAAAATATTGAAACAGTTACTTGACTGGTGCACGCGTTTTAATAAAAGCTGCATGCAAGTCTAATATAACTCATAATTCAAGTTGATGCGACTGAAAAAAACTGAAAGCAGATCTGAAATCGGCATGGAACACTGGTTTAGAAAAGTGTGTTGTGGTTTCTGATCATTACAAAAAAAAATGTTGTTGACCCGTGTCATTATAGTAGGAATTTCAACTCTGATACAGGAAGGTCAGTATTCACCAGAGTTTGGAATTTAACTTCCTAAAACACTCACTAAAAACCTGGCATTAACAGGTGAGTTGAATCAGGTGTGTTTGAGCAGGGAAATAACTCAACTGGGCAGGACACTGGCCCCCCAGGACTGGAGATGGGGAGCCATGTAAAAGACCACAAAGGCAAAGGATGAGCACAGAAAACACTGTGGTTGTAAAATGGAAATTTATCACTATATTTATAATGCCACCTGGGGGACTCAGGCCTCGACTGAGGCAACTACCATTCTCAAAAAACAAAAACTTGTGAATAAGAAGAAAGGCCATTTGTAGATATTTATAAAATACTTGAAACAACCATTTGTACATATGTTGTACATTCAGGAATGTTTCACAAGTATACCTCTTTTTTGCTTTCCGATGGGACCTTTCTTTACTTCTCTTTCTCCGTTTCTCCTGTTTCGAATCTTCATGAGATCCTGAAAGTGGAGCAAACATCAAAATCAAATTAAACTCACTGTCTGGACAAAGTGGCTGCTCTTACTGTGCAAAGAACTGGGAATTCAAGAAGGACTTAGTAGCAAAGGCTGAATATCAGGAGACTTTAGACTTCAGTTGCTTATCCTAACACGGGTCACGAGGGGTGCTGGAGCCTCTCCCAGCCGTCAAAAGGTGGAGAAACAACTTGGACAGGCTATCGTTCCATTGCAGATGACATTCATAAGCAGTTTAATCTGTTGCTAAATGTTGAATATTGTTCACATAGCTACATTTTTATCACACTACCAGAAAATTCACTGCATGTAACAACTGAATGGAAATGTTTTCGTTTTTGATGTGTGTTTTAATCATTATATTGCTGTAGGATCCAACCTCTCTTCCATGCACCTGATGCGACTATTTAACAAGCCTTTCTTGGGTTAAAGTTGGCGTATAAAAGCAGGAAAAGGGCTAACAGGACTGAGGTAGAGATCCACTCACTTAACAAAACAAACATTTTGCACACATTTCATATTTATATAGCATCATATGTGTATACATGCTATGTTTAGATATGTAATATGTATTAGTTTATATAATTACTTAAATGAAAATATTTTTGTTACACAACACAACACACATTTCTGTCTTTTTGGATTTTTAATGCAATATCTGGGTATGTAAGTGCTGGTGGGCCATACAAAAACTTTGTTCGTAAATAATTGTGTCAAACGGGATTTAGGCAAACACTAATGTGAATTATGCAAAAACATTGGTATGACCCAATGAAGTCAGAGTCAAAGCAAACATATCACAAACAAACCATATTATTTGAAACAAAACTGATTCAATTTTTAAATCAAATGACACCCAAACCTTTGGCGTGGCTGCTCCCAAAGATCTTTTCCTTACTGACAGCTTCCTGTTGTTCTTCTTCACTCTCTTCACTGCTTGTGCTGCTCACATCCAAAACAATGTCCTTCCTCGGGTCCACTCGCACAAAGTTACGACACTCAAATGTAAGGTGACCCGCTGTTGAAAAAGTAGAAAGGAAAGACTTTATTCAATGTCTCTAAAGGAGAATTACACCTGACTGATTTGAAAGATCAGTTCTCTTGTGTTTAAAGCAAAATCAATGTAAATCATGTCCAATACTTACGATAGCCACATCTTTTGCATCCAGCACGAATGTTATCTTTATTTACACCTGTTGGAAGAAAAAGTGAAGTGATATGTATAATAGTAACTGCATAATGGGTAATGACAGCCCTTGTATAACACTCATTAAAGCAGAGGCTCATAATCCCAGTCTTTAGGACCCCACATTATGAACATTTTTGTACTTTCCTTCATCTGATGCCCATGAGTTACACTTCTTTAGCAAAATCTAGTACATTCAGGGTTTTGTCATGGGTGTAAAGCACATCAAACATACCAAGTCCACAAATAAATAGTATGAAATATGTTTCGGTCAGAGAAACAGAAAAATGTGCCTAGGTTATCCTAGGACCGACTTTGTGGGCTACTGCATTAAATCACAGCCATGTGACAAAAGTTTTGAGACACCCCTCATTTCTTTACATTTTGCTCTGGATCACCTTGTTGGTGAAAAAATACCTTACTGGTGCAGATTAAACGAACAAATATTATTTTATGGTTTTCAAAATTGTTATATTCCACATTAGGGCTGCACGATATTAGGAAAACATGCGATATGCGATAATGCTGAATGTTGCGATGACAATATCACATGCAATAAGTAAGTAAAAATTGTTGTTCTGCTTTGTATTTGCTGGTGATATAGACTCCAGAAGCTGACTAGTCTATGCAGAAAAAAATATTTCCATTCCAACAATTTTTTTTTAAAGAATTTACTTAAATAGCATTTAATGCCTCCCATAAATCATTTGAACCATTGAACATTTTTGAAAAAAAAGTTGAAGAATTTTAAATCATAAATATATGTAAACATAATTTCAATTATGGTAAGTTCTTAGCCAGAAAAAATAGCAAAAGGATCAATCTATAACAGCAGCACAGAAGATGAAGAACTGCCCAGTGATTTTTGGCCCTCTTCTCTGTGGCACTGGGTGAAGAGTTTTGGAAAAACACCATTTATTGCAGTTCAGTCAATAAATACGATGTGTATATTGCGCATGTTGATATCGCGATGACGGTAAATTTGCGATATATTGTGCAGCCCTATTCCACATATTTATTATTATTATATTTATTTATTTATTATGATATTTATATCCGTCCAAAATGTCTTGGTGGGCTGAAGCACTAAGATTGCCCTTCACTGGAAATAAGGGGTCTTGCTCAAACCCTGAAAAACAAGTGTGTCCTAATACTTTTGTCCCTATAGTGTATTTGTATCATAATTACAACCATTCGTGAGCTGAAAATACACCAACGGTCATAATCAGTTATAAACACGTGAAAGTGAAGAGTTCCCTCGGATCTACAGCGCTGGGCATTCTCTGCAGAACATTCACTGGCCCTCAAGTTTCTAAGACCTCAGATGAGTGAATATGTAAGATAAGTTAGTTTTATAATTCATACAGACCTGGAAGAGCCATTGAACCAATTTAATGAGGCTTAATAAAATCCTTTTCGCATTAACACAAACAACATAAACAAGTCCTCCGACCGCTGTGATTCTTTGGTCCGTCTCCTAAAAGACTCCGGAGGAAAACACTCCGCCGTCGTTCCTCCGGAGAGAGAAAACCGTGCTCAGCAGAAAATGTAGTTATTGGAAATGTTTGGCTAAACGCATATGCATATATTCCATTATAGATAGAGAGATAAATAGACAAACAGACAGACAGACAGACAGACATAAAGATAGATAGATAGATAGTATTTCATAGACTTGAAATTCAGCCCCTGTGGTGTAGGGGGCAGCAAAACAACCCACAGCCTCCAAGCAGCATTACAGCTGTAAAAGAAGAAGCATCCTAAGCTGGCGAGGTTTATTACTTCAAAATAACACTTCATGTGTCTATTTTCTTATGCCTGTTTGAAGTCGCTGTGTCGTGTGTCTTAGTGTGTTTACTTTGAGGGAAATATCGCTGTAATACTCCTGCAAACATGAGCAACATATACATCCAAGAGCCCCCTACAAATGGCAAGGTGGGTAGTCAAGTCAACTAGTTAACTAAATGAAGTCTCGTTGCTAAATTACACTTTTATATAATATAAATGAATTAATTCTAAATATAATTAGCATTTTTTCCACATAGCACTGCTTTAAGAGTGTATTTATTATTGATATTCACGCATATTCATGTATCCAGCTCTTAAGACAAGTACACTACATGAACAAAAGTATTGGGACACACCTGTTTTCCAGTGTTTGTGCTAGGCCCCTTACTTGCTTTATCTTGTTGCTTCATCATTCCAAGACTTTTTGGACCACGGCGTGCTTCCAACTTTGTGGACAGTTTGGGGAATAACCCTTTCTGCCCCAGTGCAGAAAGCAAGCTCCATAAAGACAGGGTTGGATGAGTTCAGTGTGGATGAACTGACCCACACAGAGCCCTGACCTCAAACCCATCCAACATCTTTGGGACAAACAGGAACAGAGATTGTGAGCCAGGCCTTTTTGTCCTACATCAGAGCCTGATCTCATAAATGCTCTACAGAATGAATGGGTGCAAATTCCGACAGAAACACTCAAAATTTTTTGAAGGCCATCCAAAAAGAGTGGAAGCTGCTATAGCTGTGAAGGGGGTGACCAACTCCATATTAATATTTAAATGCAAGGTTGTTACATTCCCTGTTGGTATAATGGCTGGGTGTCCCAATACCTTTGTCCATATAGTGTAGCTCAACACCGAAGTCATTAAGCTTTAACCGTGTCCTCCTAAATCACTTCTGTGTCCTCTTCCTCCTCGAAGGTTTTAATTAAGACCTCTGCAGGTGATATTGATGTAGAACTGTGGTCCAAAGAAGCCCCCAAAGCCTGCAGAAACTTCGTCCAGCTATGCATGGAAGGTAGAACTGCACTGTCACCATTACCAACTAATTCTGTTGAATAGGATTGCAATGCTTTGTTAATGTGAGTTGTATGTGAATATAGTTGAATATGTTAAATGTCAAAAAACTAGTGTAACAAAAGATATAGTAGCATCTTAGCTATCTTGCTAAAATAAATTTGACTTTTGCGACAGGTTACTACAATGGTACAATATTCCATCGCGTGGTGCCGGAATTCATTATTCAGGGTGGTGATCCCACCGGAACTGGAACTGGAGGGGAGTCCATCTATGGCCGTCCTTTTAGGGTAAAACTTTTGCTCTCATCTGCCTGGCTTGGGTATTTGTGCTGCAGTCTGGTTGCTGCTGCTATGTTCTTTTGATGTCTTTTGCGTGTTTCATATTTTAGTGATGTTTTGTTCTTGTGATGCAGGATGAGTTTCACTCCAGACTACGCTTCATCAGGAGAGGTTTGGTGGCCATGGCCAATGCAGGACCACACGATAATGGAAGTCAGTTTTTTTTCACACTGGGCCGGGCCGATGAACTGAATAACAAGCACACCATTTTTGGAAAGGTGACATTTCTTCTTGTCTTTTGCTATCAAAGACACTGCTTCACAAGGGAGGGCAATGTGCCTAAAACGTTACATTATGAGTATTATTTGAAAATACTATCAGTGTTACTGAATGGACAAAACACAATGACAAAACAGTATATTTTTTTTCAAAATTGAAACCTATTAACTAATTGTTGTAGCATTTTATTACAAATAACCATATGATTCAGTTGTTACATATTACTGATTGGAAAAAACAGCAATAATAGAACTTAATAAATAAATAGATAAATCGGCTATTTCTGTCCGTGTGTTTGTAAAATCATTTACAGGCATTGATTAAAGACAAGCCAAAGTGAGCTAAACTACTACTACACTGAGCATAAACTACATCATCATTAGAGTTTATGAGGTCCGTGCACAACTGCATTTCTCTTTAAGGTTGTATACAGGGTTTAGTGAAAATGCTTATTTTAGTGATGTCTGCTCATGTGTCTGACCTCTCCTCTGATGACTGCAATTGCAAGATGTCTTGACATTCAGTGACTTTTGTTTTGAGGTGATAAAACAGTCCTTTGGTGTCTCCACAACAGTCTACAATAGTGGTGTGGCAAATTTACAGTTCATGTTCGTTTGCTCAGAGCAGTCTTTTTAGTTGCAGCTCTTCTCCTTGGCTCAAATTCTTCCTCTTCACCACCATTCTCCCTCTGTTTGCTCTGCATGTCTAATTTTCACACTCCTTTCATACAGCTTCTTGACAGTGTGACTCACTCAGCTACTGTCAGTAGTAACACAACAAAGCAAAGCATTTGTGAGGCACTTATTTGTGGCATTCTGGTATGAAGTTAATTATGAAAATTATACCTCTGGACATTTTTTTTCTTTAAAACTGCTGTACTTAAAAAGCTTAATGTGTCAGCATATTGCCCACCATTAAGAAGTCCAGTAATGTGCGTGATTTGGTCATGGCGGTCTTTGTAACTGCTTGTGAATAGATTTGTATGGTTGTCACTGAGGTGGGAATCACTAGTGGACCTTGGTGTGATATCTGGGTTTGCAAAAGATTTGTTATAGGATATATTGTGACATATTGCAAATCTTTTTCCTTTCATGTCAGTCTTTTTTTTATAGTCTAACAATAGGCATCATACATCATACATGGTCTCTGTGTTTCTCTACAATAAAAAAAACCCAAAACATTACTAATACACTTTGTTTCCCTCATTGGCATTATTGGTGTCTGTGTGTCTATCTATTTATTCCCACTTGCTGTGCTCTTGGTTCCAGGTCACTGGTGACACGGTGTATAACATGCTAAGGTTAGCAGAGGTGGCGTGTGACAATAATGAGCGGCCACTGAATCCACACAAAATCCGAACTACAGAGGTATGCCTACTTCATGCATGAGTCCATTACTTTTTAAGTTGTTGCTTTTGCAAGTGATTTTTCTCCCACAGGTCTTACATTCTCCCTTTGATGACATTGTGCCTCGTGAAATAAAATCCAAAAAAGAGAAAACCAAAGAAGAAGCAAAGAAGTCTCAGTCCAAGGCAACAAAGTAAGGCAGACTCTTTTCTCTTATGTTCTTACATTGATGTTGGAAAACATGCTGACTTGAGTTGAATCACATCTTTTAGGTTTCTAGATCATTCCTTATCCATGACTAACCGTTTCTGAAAACCTTGTTCGGAGTCTATGTTTGAGCTTGTTGAATAATTTTGCTGAAGGATAATTTTGTCTTTCCAATCAGAAATTTCAGCTTGTTGTCATTTGGTGAGGAGGCGGAAGAGGAAGAGGAATTGATCAGTCAAGTTAGCCAGGTATTCTTTTAGATCGAATAAATACAAAAAATTTTGTTAATACTGTATTAAAATAAAAAACATATATCTACCTGTTCCATATGGAGAGATTCCTAAGCATAGATCTGTGCCTTGTATATAAATGCTTTATATTAACAGTCAGAAACCTTTAATAAATACCAAATGCGATTCTACTGTTCTATCTAATTCTATCTATAGTATAACAGGTGTTATTATACTTAGACATGTTTGATGCAATGAGTGATACATTAGTAGCTCCTTTTTGATGTACTTCTGTTGCAGAACATGAAAGGAAAAAGCAAAAGCAGTCATGACCTTCTAAAGGACGATCCAAAGTTAAGTGCAGTACCAGCTGTCAACAGGTAATCAAACTCCATTCACTGGAGTCAAAATTTTAGAGGTGTATTACTGGCCACTTGTATTGTTTACTTTGTGAAAGTGGACTGTATATACAAATCTATCAAAGATACAGTGGGGCAAAAAAGTATTTAGTCAGCCACCAATTGTGCAAGGTATACCTATGGTGAAAATTACAGGCCTCTCTCATCTTTTTAAGTGGGAGAACTTGCACAATTGGTGGCTGACTAAATACTTTTTTGCCCCACTTTATATATATGTATAGAACACAAAGAACAGTGCTGAACTGTGAGAGGTTTAAAAATGGTAAGGTTACCCAGAAGAGAGAAACAATTCTGTAGCGCCATGCAGTTCCCTTTGGTATGTGCCTAGGTGGTCAGGTTTTTCCTACAACAAGATAGTGACCCAAAACATAAGTCCAGAACTACCTTAGAAAAAAGAACAAGATGGTAAGCTGAAGTATCCAGACTTAAACCCCACTGAGTTGGTTTGGGATGAACTGGACAGAAAAGTGAAAGCAAAGTAACATATAAGTGACGCACTTCTGCAACATAGTTGGGAAAAATATATACAGTACCCCCCTGCTTTTCACAGGGGTTGTGTTCCAATAGCACCCGCATATAGTGAAAATCCCCATTATTGTCTTTTGGTAAAACAAATGCCTAAAAATGCCTGTTTAAATAATGTAAACCTAAATATCCCCCCAAATATGCTCCCAAAACAGTTTCATGCAGTACCCTCAAAGAAAGTGTAGACCCGTATTCGGGTTTAAAATTTAGTTTACAGTAATAAAAATACAGGGCTTTAAGAAGGAAAAAAAAAACGAGAGAAACACTGAGACTAGACATGGCATGATGCCACTTTTTTATGTCTGATATCAATCCTAATATTGTATATTTGGATATCTGCCAATACAATAGAAATCTGATACTTGCTGAGTCTTTTTGTTTAACAGGAATCAAAAATATAATGCTTTCAAAAAATGTCCGGATGCATTTTGTATACCTTCACATAAATACAAAAATTCTAACTGTAGTATAATAAGGGAGAAACATTTCACAGAGAACATGGTATGGTAAGTTGTCCCCTATGATGTGCCGTTTGTAAAAACAGCATAACAAATTTAGTGGTGTCATTTTTTATTTCACCATTCAGTGCAATTTCCACACAATTTTCACACAAAAAAATGTTGCACTTTTACAAATGGCTATTCTAAATGTGGGATTTTATTGTAGCACTTTTACAAATGAGATATGCTTATTTGTTTACAATTGGCTGTTACTTAGCAGGGGGCTGGACATCGTGCTGTGGTATGCCCTCACCAACATGGAGGATTTGCCTTAAATTATCTTAAATCTAAATATTAAATATAAAAAATATATCTCGGACTCTAAATGTGCAACTTCACAGAGATTGGTGGTTGACCCACCTAGAAAAGCCGTTTCGTTGGGGTATAAAGTATTGGGACACCCAGACGAGGTGTCCCAATGCGCTTGGCAATTTCTGCTTTGTCTGAACTAACTCCAAACTGCTGTCATGTTGGCAAGTCTCACACACAAACAGCAGCAGCCAGAAAAAATAAATCCTCAGAATCAGAAAACTTTATTGATGGTGTAAATTGCATTAGCATTAGCATTAGCATTGCATTAGCATTAGCATTAGCAGTGTGTGGCAAGCCAAAACAAAGACTTGTGCACAAAACAACCGTTGAAATGATTCTCTCTACCCATATGTTTAGACAGGGCACAACTCACTAATACTAAACAAACTGAGATAACTGCTGAGATAAAAATTGGGGGAAAATGTTTAAAACACGAAGGCCAGACACGGAGCAGTCATGCTGCAGCAAGCTTGCACCTGAGCTCTACGTTACGCTCCCGGATTGACTACTTTCAAAATTCCCGCCTCTAAGTACAGTGGGATTTTACCATTTCAAGACACACTTCCTATATTTATACAGTTATATTTTATATGGAAATGTTCTCAGAAATAATCCACGTTAGACTTAATCCTCGACTGCTGATCCGCGTAAAAGGAGTGGTTACTGTATATGTATACGTGTGTGTGTACACACACGCGTACACCTGACATTGATGGTGACAAATGTTTTACTTTTTATTGCAGCAAAGCAGGCCAAGGTGCAGGAGGGGACCTCTCAGAGGTGTGTGCTCGTAATTTATATGTTGTTTAAGTGCTTTTTCCATGCCACTGGGCAGCATAAAGAAGCTACTGTATACCAGGCTATGGAACTTATTCTCTGCTGCCATGTGGGAATGTCCTAATTTATACATCACTAATACTAATTATGATATTTTACAGTCTTTTGATGAAGAAATGAGTCTACAAAATCTATTAAAGTAACTTATACCCTCTGAAAGTCTGTTTGTTTACGCAAGGTGTGTTTATTACGCAACGTTTCTGGATCTCCCCCCATAGTCACATCATATTAGAGATTTGCTTTAGATATTATTTTGTTTTGTTCGACTGCTCTGTTCAAACCGTTTCCATTTCAGTGTATTTTTGCTTATTGTTGTTCTGTTTAGGGAGCTGATGAAGCAGACGACCAAGATGATGATGATAGTGACGATTCAGGGAAGGAGGCAATGAAAGAACGTATCTCAAAGAAACTGAAGAAAGGGAAAGTGGAGGAAGAGAAGTCTGAGTTCACAGAGGAGAGAGGAAAGAAGACCAGCCGCAGGTAAGAAAGTTGCACAGTGTTGCTTTACATTTACATTTATGGCATTTATCAGACGCTTGTATCCAAAGCGACTTCCATTCCCTAACTACAGGGGGCAGTCTCTCCCTGGAGCAACTTGGGGTTAAGGGTCTTGCTCAGTGGTGGTGTGCTGAGGGTAGGAGTCAAACCCATGACCTCTTGGTCCAGAGGCAAGTATCCTTCCACTAGGCCAGCACCCCAGAGATAAGAGAGATTTTATATTGGTACAGCGAGAAGGGCTACTGCCACACAGCTAGAAAGTCCTGGGTTTGATTCCCAGCCTGGGTGGCAACGATCCTTTTAACTGAGGGTCCAGTTTCCTCCCACAGTCCAGAGACTGATTGGAGGTGCTAAACTGTGTGTGTGTATGTGTTTGTGTGTCTGCCAGACTGGCAATCTGTCCTGGGTGTTTCTTTGCCTTTCGCCCCATGAGCGCACCAACACCCCCATCTTAAATCTCTGGTTAAATATTAGTGCTTCACATAATGGCTGGATGGATAATCTTTTATTTCTGGTGCCTTTAATGCATGTATGTGGATTTCTAAAATCACACCACTCAGGAGTTTGTACATACTGACATTTATTTACACCTGCTGTTTGTATATGAAACATTTTTCCACACATATAATGAATTATCTTGAAATGATTGACTTCATCATAGAATGTAAACACTTTCAAACCATACGGTTCATTCCCTAGTTCATAAAGTACATATGTGGAAACTGTGCTGGAAAGACAAGCTGTTTTGAGTTTATTCTTTTGATGTCAACGCCCACCCCCAACACACACACACACACACACACACACACACACACAAACAAAATATTATAATTAGCATGTTAATTCTGACTACTTTTTCAGGGAAAATACAGAGAGAACGTGAGGTCACTAGTAACATGTAACATCTTAAAGGGAACTATATATAACAACCTTGTTTAATTCTAAGGATTAAAGTGAGGCTGGCATAGAAATAAATATGAACATTATATGTTGATCTCTTTAAATCTGAAAACCTATTTAGATAAAAGTTAACTCATACATTTCTGGAGATATAATGTGACTTCTGCCCTGCAGGTGGCAGCATTGTAGCGGTAACAATGAATGTGGTTGTATTATTATTAATTTCATAGACTTAGTAAAATACTGTGAGGTAACATCTTATGATCATATATTCTTTTTAACAGAGGATGAAAGTGTTTTATTATAAGCAAACAACCCTCAAAACATCAACTCTTGACACATCACTTCTAATGTAGTGAAATTAATTACGTCTTGCAGTTTTAGAAGTCAGAAATACTGCTGCCATTGCTTTTTGTGCTTCGTTTTCATCCTGCTCATGTAATTTCTCTCTAGAAAGTAGAAGTTGACATCCATTCGAGTGACCTATAGGCAACGATTAGGTGACTGTGTAACTGTGGACGAAGTTCCATACTGCAGCTACATATTGTTGTGACCTTATTTGAGTTTTGTCCACATTCAATTTGATACTGTATGACCTACTCACCTACAAATATAAGGCTGTGTTTTCTTACTGTGGTGAGTATTTCCCAGTGAAGCGCTGAACAGGGTGGCGGTGGCCTAGTGGGTAGGATACTTGCCTTTGGACCAAGAGGTCTTGGGTTCAAATCCTACCTTCAGCAAAACCACCACTGGCTTCCTGAGCAAGACCCTTAACCCCAGGTTGCTCCATGGACACTGCCCCCTGTAGTTAGGGAATGGAAGTCACTTTGGATAAAAGCGGCTGATAAATGCTGTAAATGTAAATGAATCAGGGAATCTCTCTAAACCAGATGAGAGATGATTATATTTTGATCACAAAGGTTACAAGTGAACAGTTCAGTCTTTTCAATCTTATAAATTGTAGTATGACCAGCTAACAAGGTGAACTTTTGCAGATTTTAATGCACATTTATTGTGTGTGTGCTGGATTTAACATATTGGGGGAAAACATAATGTGAAACAAAATATACCACATTTGATTACATCTGATCTGCTCCATTTGGTAGGTTGGTTGATGAATAGATAAACAAATGAATAAATAAATGAGCATTAATGTGCATTAAAATGCCATATTTATGTGTTGACTTATTTTCATGCAAAATGCAATATGACCAGGGATGTTCAAGCGTTTTCCTTTGTTTGTCTGAAGGATGCTGTTTCTGTTTTACATTTGGCCTTATTTAGGACTCGATCCTTAATCAGCGTTAAAAAGCGTTTTCTACTCAAAGCCCCTGTTTATCCCACCAGTGTGTATGAATACCACACTCATTCCTTTCTCTGTGACAGCTTCATCTAAATAAATCACTTGAAGCAGCTGAGCTTTGTTAGGGCCTGTTTACAGTGAGGGTGTTCATGCCTCTGGTCAGTGCTCTATAGGGAATGGATTAATGATGGTGTTTACCATAGATCAAAGATCACCCATTGCTTTGTCTCGTCCGGAGGTGTTAATGAGCACTAATCACACTTGAAGTCCAGCTGAACTACAGCCCAGCTGCTCCTAATATGCACGTCTGAGGCGGTGCTGGTCTTACTGGGTTGAGCCGTGCTGGGCCAGGTCCTGCAAGGTGAAAGAGAAAAGCTGGCACCTAACTCGAATCAGTCTGCCTCAGAGAGGGGCGAACAGCACGCTCTTGCCAACCTGGCAGCCCCAGCAAGGCTGCTGAGAGACTGGAGTGCATAGTTTTGTCTTTTTCACAGCAAATAATTATGAATAGGCTTTTGTAATGTCTTTTAAAATTCTATTTGGGCATTGCATTGCATTCTGACACACTGTCTATCCATGACTTTGTTAAATGACTGAATATTTACTGACTGCTAAGTCTAAGATTTGCAGAAATAATTCACTTCTGACTGTTTTTAAAAATGGAACAAGTCATTTCATTATTCGTAGGTTATGAGTGTGTACATGAAAATAGGAACATGTTCTCACTTGTAATCTTTTACCTTAAAGTGACTGTGTTCTGAATTACTCACTTGATAACTTATTATAGGTACTAAGGAACCTTCACAAGAGCAGCGGCTGAACTTCTAAGCCTTCTGAAGCTTGTACTAGGCTATTGTTTATAAATGATGAGATAAAAGTATGGTGATCTCAATAAGGTTCACTGTATTGAACACTTTATACTGACAAGGTATTAAAAATAAATTCCATTCATTTGACAATTTTAGTAGATTTTGGCCTGAAATTGTTTTTTTTTTTGTTTTTTTTATCCCCTAATAGTGGAGACACTGGCAAGGTGGTGTAAGAGAAAATAGTGCCCAAGCCAGATTTAATCAGAATCAGAAAATTTAATTGATCCTGGAAGAAATTGCTGCTGTTTCAACCTCACAGAGACAAGTACAAAGTAAAATATGAAGCCTAAATAAATCCAATAAAAAATCTGCAGAAAATACTGTATACTAAATACACTACATTTACATAAATACAAGTATTTTAGAATAAATTTAGAGTATTTATATTCATAAATAACTTACAATCAAGTGATTTACTAGCAACACATAGTGGTTGGTAGTACGGTATTGTATGTAATAGAGATTAGTATGCTATATTGACAGAAGTAGTGATATTTCACATGGTAAGACTTCTGCACATATTATAATAAATATCTTGAATATTTTAAAATCTGATAAAACATTTGCATGATCCTGCATATGGTAGACTCTTGTACATCATAAAATAATTTAGGTAATGAAATAATTTAAACCCATTTAATTGTCCTCAACATTATGTATAACACTTAGATTATCTAGGTTCACTGGTGGTTTAGGATAGGCTATATTTGCAGTCTGGCTATACAGTAAATCCCTGACATTCGTGGGTGTTACGTTCCAAGACACTCCCGAATAGTGAATGTATCATCTAGCAGCCAGCGGGATCCGGCCCTTTTGTAATTATTTATGGCCTCCAGACAGCCAGTAAATCAGTGTGTGATTTCAATGATATAATAAAATTATGGGTTTTGGTTAATAATTGGCTGGTACTCCCTCGCCAAGATTGTTTATCTGCTTTGTTGTATAAAATTAGCCAATCCGAGCACATTATTAGCCACTCGCAGCCGAAAGAGGCGGAATTTGTCAGAAAATGGGTGTGTTACATAAAAGCGGAGCAAAGCTGACAGTAACGAAAGAGAATCCGGTCACACACACACAGCTTTAGCTTGCTGATGTATCTACTCTACCGACTTTAACGGTCAGAGTTCTCGTTTAGAAACGGACAGCGTTAAAACGGCTATGTTTGACATTTAAAGAGCACTGGCACTACCCTCCCAAACCACCCCCCAAACCCATCAGATAGTTTTTATTAATAGTTCATTAATGGATATTCAGTCTGGTTTGTTTGTTTGCTTGTTGTTTATTAAATCTGGCTCTGTTTTTTTTTTTTTAAATAAGGTGGAGGTAGCTCAGTGGGTAGGATGCTTGCCTCCGCATCAAGAGGTCATGGGTTCAAATCCTACCTTCAGCATACCACCACTGGGTCCCTGAGCAAGACCCTTAACCCCAAGTTGTTCCAAGGAGACTGCCCCCTGTAGTTAGGGAATGGAAGTCACTTTGGATAAAAGCGTCTGATAAACAGTGCTGGGCACATTACTTTAAAAAAGTAGTTAGTTATAGTTACTAGTAACTTCTTCCAAAAAGTAACTGAGTTAGTAACTGAGTTACAGCATTATAAAAGTAACTAGTTACCAGGGAAAGTAACT
>JBBPDE010207706.1:0-15063 GCA_037974605.1 Nannopetersius ansorgii
TGTGTGATTTAGTATTGTGTGGGGGAGCTGTGTGTGGGAGCAGTGTGTGTGGGGAGCAATGTGTGGTGTAGCAGTGTGTGGGAACAGTATCTTCCTAACTCCTTGGTGCCACTGGATTCGAACACACAACCTTACGATTACTGGGGCAACTCCTAATCCATTTGCCCCCCAGATGCATACAAGCCTAATGCATATAATCATTGGGATTGTACACATGTGGAAAGTGGAATATATCATGTATGTCTGCTTTCTGTGTCATTATTTATACGGGTATTTCTTCCTTTCTGCTTGTAATAGCTTCTTTATAACAATAACTGAGTTTGTTTGTATTCCAAGCAGTATGTTTACAATGGACACACATTAAACATGAATCAGGTGTATTTGGAGATAAACTCTACCAGCTCACGGTGAAGATTGGTAACAAGATTAAGTGGTACTAAGAACTATTCTTAGATTAGGCAATTATAACATAAAAGATAAAAAATGAATAAAAATACTATATACTGAAATATTTCTTGTCCTGGTTCAGTAGTCAATCAAGTCTCTTCAATCGATTCAATAATCCATCTATCCATTCATCCATCTTATGAACCCAGTATCACTGGACTGGTTGCCAGTGCATCACAGGGAATTCAACAAACTCACAATTTATAATTAAACAAAATATATTCTGTTTAAACTGTGTTAAGAAGATTCATGTCCAGTGATGTGGGACTTGATAGATGTTTTTAACCCACATTAAAATTAAGACACTTGAATTGAAGATAAAAACATTTAATACTTATATAAATAGGTTTAAGAAGTTGAAAGAATGTTAATTTAATATTGATTATTTCATCAGAGTTAATAAAATGTTAGTGCAAAAATCATTTAATGTTAGGAGTTAGAAATTAGCCAATAGGAGTTCATGTCACCGACCCTTTTGAACTGAAAACAACTGTATATAGACAAATCCTATTGAACTTGACCTTGAACTTTACTGAACTGAAAAGAACTGTCGTGCTGAAACAGGACCCTAATGTTAGGAGTTAGAAATTAGCCAATAGGAGTTCATGTCACCGACACTTTTGTTGACGAGACGCAGATGCAGCGGATCGTGAAGTAGCAGCAGCAGCAGCAGCAGAGATGTGTGTGACCTGTTATACAGGTCAGGTTTTCTTTCTTGTGTCCTTTTGTTCCCGATTGAGAGCTCGGTCTGAGCTACAGGCGAGCTGCACACACGACCAAGACAAGATAGCGAGCCACCCCAGGTACCCAGTTCTCATCTTCTTCACCACCCGGTCTTCTGCCTGTCTCTGACTGGTAACTCACTGCCAGCCCGGTAGGAGTAAGAGGATCCATTTATGGGTTAGATTGAACTTAAACTTGAACTTTACTGAACTGAAAAGTAGTGTGTTTAGACAAATCTTATTGAACTTGAAATTTATTGAATTCAAACAGATTTGCGATGGCAACACGTTTGTTATTGTTTGTGATTCTGAATGTATTGATGATTCTCCAATATGTAAGAAAGGGAAAAAGAGAGTGAAACACTTTTATTTTTTTTAGTCTTTTATACTTACCTTTAGGTGAAAAAAACAAGTTAAAGTCTGGTCATACGTGAACACACCACAGCACACAGTACAAAATACTGCCTCTGCATTTAACCCATTCACCAAGTGAAGAAGGGGGCAGCTACGAACATAGCGCCCGGGGAGCAGTGTGTGGGGACGGTACCTTGCTCAGGGTACCTCAGAGGTGCTTCCTGAACACGGGGTGAATGCTTTCACCACTAGGCTACCAGCTTTATGCGAACCTGCAGGTTGACTGTTACTGTAAATGGTTTCGTTGTTGAATTTTCAGTTAACTGCCAGCCTTTATTCTAAAGCAACGGTCTCTGGTGCAACTATTTTCTGCTCCCCACTCCCTAGAACTGGTCCTGTAGCATAGTTGTGGTGAGATAACCACCGTTACATATTGATCCTCTCTCTCCTCCTGTAATCTCTGTAGGAATTTATGGCGTGAGGCAAAAACAGTGAACATGAGGACAGCATTCCAGCAGTCTGACATTCTTAAATGGTAACAGCTTTCTGTTACAACAAATAAATAATCAAGTGAGGGAGAAGCATTTCTGCATTGTTTCCCGACATCCAGGGTACAAATTAGGATTCGTACCCACATAACAAGCCATACATGTCGTCCATGGCCTCCGGACATTTCCTGAAGGATGACCTCTCCTGTCCTGTGTGCTTGGAACATGTCGAGGATCCCGTTCTCCTGAGCTGTCAACACAGTGTGTGCAAAACCTGCCTGAAGACGTACTGGGAGAACAAAGGACTGAGAGAGTGTCCAGTTTGTAGGAGGAAGTCCTCAATGGACTTTCCATTAGACTTTGCTTTGAAGAAACCTTCAGAAATGGATGAAAGCCTCTGCAGTCTGCACAATAAGGAGCTTGTACTCTTCTGTCTAGATGATCAACTGCCTCTGTGTTTGGACTGTATTTCTACTGCACATCCCAAACACAGATACTGTGCCCTCCAGGATAAAGCACTTGAATACAAGGTGGGCGGCAATTACATATCAAAATTCAGCCCCAAATTGGCAAGAATCCTGTGTCTAACAGAAGGAAACAGAGTGTTTAAAGGATGTATAAGTTGTTAGTTAGCTTGTAGTTGCTCACTTCCTGACTTAACCACTAACCCAAGACCTGTAAACAGTTTAGGCAGATACATATTTGATATCATCAAGGCAAGTTTTTTTCTGTAATGAAAGGCTGGTTATTTAAAACCATGTTGAACCTGAGGGACTCACCAACTCTGGTTTTCAACCCTGGTCCTGGAGATCTAAAATTTGTCACACCTGCTAATGAATTTCTTCAGAAGTCCCTGGTTGTCTGGAGTGATCGATCTCTATGAAGATGTCACATCCTTTTGAAGATACAAAGTTTTCAGAAATGTTTGCATCCCTTTCTTTCATATATTTCAGGCTGAGCTTGAGGCTAAACTGACGATCCTGAAGGAGAAACAGGCAAGATTTCAGGAACGTAAAGTGACCGGAGACCAGACCATGCAACACATTAAGGTTAGAATGGTGGACTGAGGAGATTATGACTCTCAAACTGGTCCCTCTAATTGGTCATCTGTTCATTTAATTTACTTTCCAGACTCAGGCTCAGAACACAGAGATGCAGATCAGAAAGGAATTTGAGAAGCTCCATCAGTTTCTACGAGATGAGGAGGAGGCCAGGATAGCAACACTCAGGGAGGAAGAGAAGCAAAAGTGTCAGATGATGAAGAAGAATATTGAGAAGATAAGCAGAGAACTTGAAGCCCTTTCAGACACGATCAGAGCCATCGAAAAGGATATGGAAACTGGAGATGCCTCGGTTGTACGAGTAAGTCAGAGTTGGAAACATAATGCTTTATGTAAAGTTAAATACAGAATACAGTCATTAATTACACAATCACCGATGTCATTTTACAAGACAACCATTGGAAGGTGAGTGGTTGTCTTTGAATGTGGTCTATCTTTTATCTGTGGTTCTGCACCCAAATCCTCAGATGAATTGAGTCCTGAATGTTCTTGCAGAGCCACATGGGAGGATCTAGAGGAACCTTCAGTAGAACTGTTCCATGTGGTGAAACACTTGACTAACCTGAAGTTCAGAGTCTGGGAGAAGATGCAGGAGATTGTTGAGTTTAGTAAGTTTCTTTGATTCTTTGTTCTTTCTGTGTTTATTTAGGTGTTTGTGTGCCTTGGTGAGGTTGAGAACACAGTGACTTATAAAGATCCATATCGTTTGCTGATTTTCATCAATGATAAGTTGTTTTGTTCATCTATGATTGTTGTTTTACTGAAACTGAAAGAACAGACGGAGCTTATAATCTTGGATCTGTGGAAATAAAGTATATTTTCAATGTATTGTGAAAGATCATGGATTCTCCTAAAGGACACACTAACGGACCTGTTAGTGGTCATGGTCTTCAGGGCTCAGCGTCTTGCAAATCTGTAACCTGTCATTTGGGACTTTTCGTGTTCAGTCCTTCTCAGCTGCTGTCTTTTGTACAAAGTTTGCAGGAACCTCTACCATCTTGATGAACTCACTCATCACCTGTCTAACATTAGTTAGATGCATTTCTATGTTCCCCACAGAGGAGTTAAATAAAATACCCTGCTTGGAGCCACAGGTTCATTAGCCATGTTTGTTGTATTAGTCACAGCTACACTTGTGCCAAAGCTCTGTGCAGCAGTTGTGTGGATGCAGGCGAGAAAGAATACTTTATACTAAAAATTCAGCATGAAAAAAATGGAACACATTGCAATTGGTGCCACATGAGTGTTCAGCCCCGGCACTTGTTTAGCTGCGTGTTTGGTTGGCGTAAAAAAACCTTGCATGCATCGCCTACTGGGTATCAATTTCTGCCGAAATCCTGACGAACTCGAAGAGAACACTGTGATTGCGTTCACATGACATTCGTTTGACATTCTGAAGGACTGAATATGTCCCATAATTCAAGTGATCTGGGAACTGCGGCAGATATTTGTTGAGTGCTGTGTTTGTGCTCTTCTACCATTCGCAGCAGCATCAAAAGTAGATCCTGACATGTGAGTGTAGTTAAAGAACATCTTAAAAAGCACAGAAAAAGTCCCTTAGACCCGACGCTGTGCAGTAAGAGAGTGAACCCAAAATCGACAACAATATTTGTTCTTCTCCTGAAAAATCAGGAGGATTTTTTAAACAAGAATGTTGATTGTAAGTTTTAACAAAGAATAGGGATCCATGTTTTCAATGTAGAACTACAAATTAAGATGGCCAACGTGTGTTTACTATATGGCTATATAGAAGATAACAGTACATTTCTAGACTGACTTGGAAAAGTAGACTGCCTTAAAATGTGAACTTCAAGGTCCCAGAAAGGCCTGTAGGTACACCCCCCCCCCATGTACTATGTATATGTTCTTTGATTTCACTGTATGATAATATACTGAACAAAAATATAAATGCAACACTTTTGGTTTTGCTCCCATTTCAAAGATCTGATACTTATGTAGATCTTTCTACATACACACAAGACCCATTACTCTCAAATATTGTTCACAAATCTGTCTAAATCTGTGTTAGTGAGCACTTCTTCTTTGCCGAGATAATCCATCCCACCTCACAGGTGTGGCATATCAAGGTGCTGATTACACAACATGAATATTGCACAGGTGTGCCTTAGACTGCCCACAATAAAAGGCCACTCTGAAATGCGCAGTTGGATCACAGCACTTACATTACATTTTCATTTACGGCATTTAGCTGACGCTCTTATTCAGAGCGACGTACATCAGTGCTTAAGAAGTCCACAACTGTTTCTTACCTGAAAAACAGCTTAAATCCACGTCAACTATTTAACCGAGATACTGCAGTCAGAGCATCTATACAACAACGGTCAAATGATAATTAGCCAACACCTAACCCAACAATACATAAGCCATAGAGAAGAACAACGTAAGTCATAGAGTCAAGGGAAAATACGTTTTTTTTTGTTTTTATTTAAAGAAATAAGTAAGCAGTAGGATAAGGACATAGTTAGTCACCGAAGTGCTCCTTGAAGAGGTGGGTCTTCAGGCGACGCTTGAAGACCACGAAGGACTCTGCCGATCGGACCAGAAGAGGGAGTTCATTCCGTCACTGGGGAGCCAAGACTGAGAAGAGTCTTGACGCATGTTTCCCTCTTTTAAGCAGCGGAGGCTCAAGACAAGCTGTGCTTGAAGCCCTGAGAGGACGAGAAGTGACAAGTTGTTTGATCAATGATGTTATGTATGGGGGTGCAAGTCCGTTTTTGGCCTTAAAAGCAAGCCTTAAGTTTTTGAACTTAAACACAGGGAGACAGTGGAGGTTTTTTAGTAAAGTTGTGATGTGAACTTAGGAACGTTGAACACTAACCTGGCAGCTGCATTCTGAATCAATTGAAGCGGTTTGGTTACCTTCTGTGGAAGTCAGTAGAAAGTTGCAGTAGTCCAGTTCGGAGATGACCAGGGACTGGACAAGAATCTGTGTAGCTTTTGTGGTGAGGAAGGGTCGGATTCCAGAGAAGGTATCTGCATCTTCTAGAGATCTGGTCGACCTGTGGTGAGAAAGACAGATCTTCATCTAGCGTAACACCAAGATTTCTTACATTCTTAGAAGGGACAATAGCTGAGTTCCCAAAAGAGACGGTGAGATCATGGCTTGGTGACGGACTCCCTTTGATGAAGAGGAGCTTTAACACATCTCAGTCACAGTCGACACAACTTTGGAGGGAGCGTACAATTGGCATGCTGACTGCAGGAATGTCTACCAGAGCTGTTGCCCATGAAATGAATGTTCATTTCTCTACCATAAGCTGTTTTCACTGTTCAGGGAAGATGGCAGACAGCGTGTGTGGCGTTGTGTGGGTGAGCGGTTTGCTGACGTCAGCGTTGTGGATCGAGTGGCCCATGGTGGTGGTGGGGTTGTGGTATGGGCAGGCGTATGTCATGGCCATGAACATGGCATTTTGAATGCACAGAGATACCATGACAAGATCCGGAGGCCCATTGTTGTGCCATTCATCCATGACATGTTGCAGCATGATAATGCACTGCCCCATATTGCAAGGATCTGGAAGCTGAAAACATCCCAGTTCCTGCATGGCCAGCATACTCACCAGACATGTCACCCACTTAGAATGTTTGGGATGCTCTGGATCGGCCTACAATCAACAACCTGATCGACTGTGACAGAGATGTGTTGAACTGTGTGAGGCAAATGGTGGCCACACCAGATACAGACTGGTTTTCTATCCCACCCCGTAAAGCAAAACTGTGCACATTTCAGAGTGGTCTTTTATTGTGGGCAGTCTAAGGCACACCTGAGCAACATTCATGCTTTTTAAACAGCACCTTGATATGCCACACCTATGAGGTGGGATGGAATATCTCGGCAAAGAAGAAGTGCTCACTAACACAGATTTAGACAGATTGGTGAACAATATTTGAGAGTAATGGTTCCTTTGTGTATGTAGAAAACGTTTCAGATCTTTGAGTTCAGCTCATGAAAAATGGGAGCAAAACAAATAGTGTTGCGTTTATATTTTTGTTCAGTGTATATAATGTTTATGTCTTTCTTTAGCTCCTGTAACTCTGGACCCCAACACTGCTCATCCGATACTCATGGTGTCTGAGGATCTGACTGGTGTGACACTCTGTGCTGAGAGACAGCAGCTTCCAGATAATCCAGAGAGGTTTGATTATCAGCATTTCGTCCTTGGATTTAAGGGCTTTAACTCGGGGACGCACCGCTGGGATGTTGAAGTAGGAGACAGTAGATTCTGGGGTCTGGGTGTGATTGCAGAGTCTGCTATGAGGAAGGGTAAAGTGGACACCAGGAGTGGAATGTGGGGAATGCTGCTGTATAACGGTTCATATGCAGGAGGATCTTCACCAAACCCTAAAGGCATCCCGGTACAAGGTAAACCTCCGAGGATCAGCGTGCAGCTAGACTGGGACAAAGGAAAACTCTCATTCTCTGATTCTCTCACTAATGTACCCATATATACTGTAAAAGACAGATTCACAGAAAAAGTCTTTCCACACTTCTATGCCGATGAGAACTCTCTGCTGAAGATTTTACCAGTCAGGGCCTTTGAAGCTGTGATTCATCGCAGGTAAGCCTGCTATTGCACCTCGTCTCCTCACTGTTGGGAGAAAACCAGGGGTGTTTCTCACTTCCAAGAACATGAAAGTCAGACTTCGGTTATTGGGAAGAACATTCTAGACAAGTGACTTTGCAAGAACAAGCCGTAAAAGGGTTTAAGATGTGATGCGTCCTTGTTATTGTGCAGCAGCTTACCTGGCTTTCCTATAATGCCTCTCTATTTAGCCAATGGTAACGTAGCTAAAGCTTCTAAAGCTGGATATTAACCTGAACAAACCCGTGTCTTGGTGAAATGATAGCTGTGGCGTAGTGTTTTCCAGGCTGCACTCGCCGTCTTGTGTTTTCTTCATCCAAATCGCTGGATAAATAACTGTAATCACATCCACCAACGTAATCAAACTGCCAGTGTCTTTTTGGGAAAGCAGTATTCCATCGTCTCAGTGATGAAGAATCTGTGCTAAGCTGAAGTGTTATGGGCAGCATAATGGAAGCTAATACAGCAAGAACATAGATCTTCAGGGCCAGGGTTGATGACCAAAATCAACAAAAAATTGCATTGTTTTTATATTTAAATACTACTAATACTGCATTTTTATTCCAACTTTTCAATCAGGATGTTTTTCGGCATGGTATCTAAGTGGATACAGCCAAGTGAGCTCTCCCATCGAGGAACATAACTCTAGTTTTTCTGGAGACTCAAAGTGTAACCAGGTTTCAGTCAATTCTAGATACATCACTGACTGTAGAGCTGTAGTCAGCAGGTTTCACGGTTCTTTACTGAAGGAGTTGCTGTAAAACCAAAGCTATAAAGTGTATGAGAGTCTGTTACAGCATCAGACAAAACATCTTTAACAAACTTCAGATATTCTTGTTTAATCTAGATCAGCCTAAAATGGTTATGTGCATTGTGGTAAGATTTGTTCTAACATACTGTTAGAATCTGAAATAAAGAGGTTTAATTCTTCTAATATGTCTATAACTTCCAGTAGGTAATTAAACTCTTATGACACAACATAACTAACCTGGTCTAATGTATTCATTTACTGTGTACACACACACACTATACAACACGTTTATTACTTATAACACATTTTATTACTAAACAAACAACAGTGGGACAAATAAAGAGTGAAAAGAATTGAAAAGTTATTCACGGTCTAAAGAAAAGCATTTCAAGTCGCAACTGGTCTTCTGGAGTTGTAGACCTTAATCCCATTCTGCATGGAGGAGCGCGCATGTTTGGTCAGTAAAGCCCCTGTGGTTTGTTTCTCTCCACACAGATCCCTGATTGAGATGAAAGAAATAAATTGATTAATTAAAACTAATAATTTAAGTTAATAAATAATAATAAAAAAACACCATGAATCATCTCAACAAAGTATCTGATGAAATTACTTATCGATTAATCTTTTGTGATTTCAATTAAACTGCTACATACTGCTATTGCGTTTGCCTTTCAATACATAAAAGCCTCAGAATCTGTAAATATTACTACAGTTCTAAAATGTTAGTTTCCTCATTCATACAGTCCATATATGGGAACATCATCGTTTTTCTGATGTCACAAATCAACACATTTGCATAAATCTTCTCATCAGCTTGTAGCAGTTTAACTACGTCCATTAATGCAGCATTTGAGATTTTAAAAAAATTCAAAAAAGTCAAAATTGACAGTCTTCTTTCCTTTACATTTATACATAATAATAAACATAGTTAGCGACACTGTTTCACTATAAAACTGCACCCCTGTAAATCCCAATCTTTGATTAAACATAAATACAACCTCAGAAGTCCAACACCAACATGGTGTACAGACTATTTATAGAGCAAAACACCCTAGAATGAATTGATGAGTCCAAAGTGTAAAACAATTTTCATAAAATTACCAAAATATTATGATCATGTAAAAGACACTGGTTGGGGGGTTTCAATACCAGTAATAAAATGCAGATTCTGATTTGAGGTTTGGTGAATCATTGTGTGAACGGTGAGTCACTCACTGTATGTATGGCTCGATGTCGTCCTGCGTCCACTTCTCCCTCAGGCTGAAAAGTGTGTTAAAGCGCTCCAGCGTGTCCTCGGGCAGGTCCTCCACTCTCAGCAGGGACACCGTCTCCGGCCTTGAGCTTCGGTCCACCAGAGCCAACCCCTGACCGGCAGAGGGATGGACCAGGATGAGGACTCATTACTTTAATACAAACATCGCATCACTGCTCATCCTCTTCCTACTTTTGTGTATTAGGGCTGCAACTACTAATTACACTGGGCAACCATTTTTTTTGGTCTTAAATAAGGAGGAATCTGAGCCCAGATCAGTTCTGCTTTGTGAACAGCTGCCCTGATGTCGTCTGAAACAGCCGCCTCTTTGGATCATTTTTACAGCTCAAAGTAAGTCATACTGCATCCTAAACCATGCCCACAAGTCTGATCCACCTTATTGAAGGAGTTCAGTTCATTTTTACAGCTCAAAGTAAGTCATACTGTGTCCTAAACCACGCCCACAAGTCTGATCCACCTTAATGAAGGAGTTCAGTTCATTTTTACAGCTCAAAGTAAGTCATACTGTGTCCTAAACCACGCACACTAGCCTGATCCATCTTAACGAAGACCTGGATGAGGTTTGCGGTAGCTCCAGTTCTGAACTGAAGAAGATAAACTTGGACGACAGACACGTCACAGATCTGGGGTCAGTGGAACACTGTGGACGTCTGAGCTTGTGTGTGTTCACTCACTTTGAGCTGGTCAAGTCTGGTGCCCATCCCCTCGGGCACGCTCTGCTGCCACACCTCCTGGAACTCCGACAGGTTGAACTTGATGGCGTTCTGCAGCAGCATCTGAGCCAAGGCCCGGCACACCTTATCCTCATCCAGCGCGAACACAACTTCACCCTCTGGGAGGGACATATAAGGGGTTATAGAAAGATCACACTGATATGGAATGACGGCACTAAAAACAACACCTAATATTTTTTGTGGTTGAAACTACTGGAAAAAATGTTTTGCAGTGGTTATACACATTTACACTATCTATACAGTCACTGTTAAAAACAAATATTAGTAATATGCTACTTTTATAGGAGAGGCAATAACATTCTGTAGTGCTAGTGTGAGTCACTGGGCTCTACATAAGGTGTAACTAACAGTTATGTTGAACTAACAAATCCATGTTGCTATTCTGATAGCGGCACATAAAGGTCTCCCCAACTTTCTGAATCATTCAGAGGTGTGTTGCAGGTGTAACATGCCATACACCAGACAGTACAGTTGTCACCGGCCCTTTAAAAGCTGGGCAGAGCTGTTTGATTGCTGTTCTATCGGTGTGTTAACCTGCAAACCAGATGAGTGTCTGTTTTTATATTAGAATTTTTCAGAACCCGTTTTACAGTGTTCTGGCGAACAACCTGGTGTGTTCAAAATACAGGAGCGTGTACCTAATTGGTAAAATAGCCTATCATCAATAGATAGTGCTCATATGACAGAACCCAATAATAAAATGGATATAAAGTAATAAAAAGACATTACTGTAATCCCCCATTATTCACAGGGGGTTACGTTCCCAGAGCACCCGCATATAGTGAAAAAACGTTTTGGACAAAAAAAGTTGCTAAAAATGCCTATATTTATAGTGTAAACCCTAAATATGCCCCCAATTATCAGAACACTTTAAAATTTCATTTTAAACTCAATTTAATACATTACCCTTAACAAAAATGTAAAGCTAAACTGTGTCTGTACTGTACAGTTTACACTGAACTCCTGCGATGCTAGAAAGTAAACATCGATGTACAGACTGCACTGTAATTCATACACGGGCGTTTTCTTTGGTATGTGCTGTCTTTTGTATAAGCAGGGTAAATACAGTAATAATTTAATGTATTTTTTATTAATAAAAAACTAGAGTAAAATGTAGGAGTAATCACTAATCATTTTAACAGTTCAATAATTTACTGTTCATGCCCCGACGGGTTGTACTGTACTAAAACACATGAAGAATTTTTTATTGCCACAAAATAGAATATTGCATCTGCTGTTTCCACGACTTTGCTGTGGTTCTTGCCAAAATTATTATCGCGGTTTTAAGAAAAAAAATGACTGAATTTGAAAGACTTTAATCTTTTTGAACGATCAGTTTGGTTCTCATAAAAAATCTGTGACTGGATCTGCAAGTCCTGATCCGCGTAAAACTGGGGGATTACTGTACTGCACTTTGAGTGCATCCCTGTGTTCGTAACAAGCACCGTGAGCCCGCAAGTTTCTAAAACACACCACTTAAATATTGTTTAATAAAATGCCACTGAATTTAGACAGGGATTTTTATTGGCCTAAAGCACAACGTCATTTTACCAACACACTACCAACTACCAACACACCAACCATACACTCAAATACACCTCATTTGAAAATCTCTGGGAAACACCCTAAATCATTTTCTATTTTGAAAACATTAGCGCATGGTGAGCAAAATCACTGCCAGTATAAAACAGGGCCTGCTGTAATCACTATTGGTTCCTTTATCATGAAAGTTCATTGGACACAATCATCTCATGACAGGGTTTGTTACAGGATTCAGAGCTCACGGCTCAATTCACTCACTATCATTTTCACAAAGTGAGACAGAAAATAATTCAATATTCCCACAATATTTAGAATTAAATCTGAAGAAATGAAGAAAAACAACGACTGTATTCAGTTCTGGCACAATGTACTAATAAAAATAGAGCTAAATTGAGGGGGTGGGGTTGTATTACATGAATGTGCTGGACTGGGTTGTTGATTGATGCTGGTTTAACACTATAAACAATGCCATCACATCAAACACTGGAACTGATTATTCTACATTCTTACACGGGGTCATGAAATTTGGATGCACTGTTTCACCCCTAATCAGGGAACTGAGTGGGCTGAACCTTCAGTGGTGGTTGGTGAAACAGGCCCCGCCCACTAATGCATGGTGACATCATAAAAAAAATCAGCTAGCACACTTGATTAGAGCTTAGCAGGCTAGTTCAAACGCGAGTGTGTGTAAATGATAGATACAAACAGATGTAGAGAATTAAGAGACAAACAGAAACTGTCCAAGACATACAGTTATGTATAAAATAATGAGAAAACTCAGTTTCATCCACAATTTTGTTTCGCTTTCTTACTTTTTCCAGAACGTCCCTACCCTTGTTACCATGGCCACTATAACTATTAAAGCCAACGGGGGCTGTGAGAGTAACGTACTGACCCTCGCTGTTATACCGGCGTCCGTAACAGTTGAGGCAGTGCTCGATCATGGCTCTGCAAAAGATACAGGAGAGTTTGTGCCACTTCATGTATTAGTGATCAGTGTAGTAAAATATTAGTTGTGATGCTGTCAGTGTGGATTTGACCAGACGTACGTGGGCTCCAGAGGCCCCAGCTCCTCCAGACAGGTTTTCAGAGGAACTCTGCTGAAAGACCACGACTCAGAATCCACCAGCTGAGTCACGTGACCCAGCAGCTTCAGCTCATAGTCAAACTCTAGGAGGCGCCAAAACCCTGAAAAACAGCACAGCAGGCATAAACTCAACAAATAAAACCAGTTACACCAGTGTCTACACCAGCACTGAATTACATTTCATGAATATTTAAATATTTATCCAGAAAAAACACTAGAGATTAATGTTTCAAATAAACAGATTACTGTTTTGTATTCAGCGCTTTTGTGATGTCACAAACACCAATGAACTTATATATACCAGAATACAGAGATTCAGCTCCGCCCACCCTCGCTGAAGTTATAACAGAGCTCAGTCTTGAAAACATTAATACTGAGTGATGGGGAGAGGGAGGACCACCCTACCAACCCAGAGAGAGAGAGAGGCCAGTTATAGTGAGTGATGGGGAGAGGGAGGACCACCCTACCCACCCACCCAGAGATTTAACTCACCATCAATTTCACATGCATGGATTCTCTGGAGGTGGTCTGAGATTTCTTCTCTGCTTGCTTGGATTCTCTCGAGAAGGTCCTCCATGGTATACTGCCAAAACAGAACCATTCAGTATGAGACAAAAAAAAACCCTCGGTCCTGACACACAGCAGGGTCTGTGGGCAGATCGTAGTTGTGGAAGACGTACCTTGCTACCTGGACCTTCTTCTTGCCCTCCGATTGGTGGACCACTGTACGGACTCTCCATGAGCAGCTTCTTCAGTTTCTTAAACCTCGGCCGCTGCCGCCTCACTTCCCAGTAACTGTTGCCGTAGCCACAAATCTGACAACAAACAAAGCAAAGAGGGGTTTTTTTTCTACGACCTACAGATACTGCTGACCAACAGCCAAGTACAGGAAGTTTAACCTTTTCCAAACACTTTCCATGCCAGTACTTCAACATCATGCTGTCTGCAGGAACAACACTCTGCATTGCTTCAAAAGAAATGGGTGGGGATGAGCTGCTACAGGCTAAGTTTGGCTGCTTCGTTTCTGTGTAGATTTTGGACAGGTTTCATGATATGGGCCCTTTAATCTTTCAGTTTGCAAGGTTGCAGTCCCACGATCTCTGAACTGCATCTTCCAGCTTGCATGGTGAGACCCCCATAGCTGATTCAGAATGCTGCAATTCAGCTGCTTTTCATTTAGCCCCACACTGCTTGTTGACCTAAAATGGCCACCAATGGCCGTTACTAACTCTCACCTACAGAGTGACATCTGGGTCTGGACCAAGCAACCGTAATCCCGACATTCAGTCATATGTTCCTAATAGCTCCCTCCACTCCTCCAAGGAATAGTGTCTGGCTCTGCCCTCCCTACACACAGACTGGTCTCATTCTGGATCACAAGGTAAACGCAGTCCAGACTGGTCTCATTCTGGTTCTCAAAGTAAACCCAGTCCAGACTGGTCTCATTCTGGTAAAACCAGTCCAATCTGGCAAATTAATGTGAAGTAACTGATGGCATGAATTGAATGGGATAACAACACGGTCTGAACTGTCATTTAGGTACATCTTCATAATTCCTCAGCCCCACCTCAGCTCTGACCAGTTGGGGATGATGCGCCGGGATGTCCGCGAGCTGGTCTGGAGTCCTGCAACCCACAACAAACAGCAGCAAGTTGGAGGTGTCTGCGATTTTCAGGTCATACGTTTTGTCCTCGCTGCATAAAACCGAATGTTCATCTTTGTCCCCTCGGATCACGAGACTGTTGAGAGAAAAAATGTCATCAAATACACACTAATTATATTTATATATAAATATCAAATAAAACAAATATGAATGGATACAAATACCATTCTAAAGTACATGTGTATATGCACATTTAAACACATCTATTATATAAGTATGTACACACACAGACTTGTATGTGTGTTTATCTGTGTGTATATCTATGTGCTTGTGTGTGTGTGTGTGTGTGTGTGTGTGTGTGTGTGTGTGTGTGTGTGTGTGTGTGTGTGTGTGTGTG